>JANAVB010036019.1:10369166-10386666 GCA_029216955.1 Iris pallida
GCAACCATTTGTGTAAAAGGTATCCCGCTAGGGGAGCTCCATTCCTCCTTTTGTTTGCTTGAACCCATCGCCCTTCTGTACGTTGGCGGTGCGGGAAATAGATTTTGAAACAAAAACCCAACGATGGTAATATGGATGTGATAGGTTTTATGATCTTGACACCATATCTTTTATTCCAGATTGGGTATAGGTGTCGAATCGGAAGACATCGGTATCAGAGGTAGTATAGACGTGACACATGATAATCAGGAGTGGTTTTGCGAAATGTCGATGCTAAAGGTAATATGGACGTAGCAAAGATGTTTCTGGTGGGTATTTCGCTGGAGAATTTTTGTGTGGACCTATTATCCATTTTATTTTCGAATGATTCGAACATAGATAATAAGTTGAATAAAGCTGCTAGTAGAGGTAATATGGACGTAATAGCAGAGGATATTCTATATTTGACCATAGGTAATATGGACATGGAAAGATATATGATATTAGGTAGGAGTGGATAGTTCAGAGGTAGTGGGGACGTGATTATCCTTGATGAATGCTTTGCTCAGAGGGAATGTGGATGTGGCAAAACATTTGATTATTCCACTGGGGAAATAATTATCAAAAAACAATTCAGAGGTAATAGGGACGTGACTTATTTTCGTCAAACGGAGTCAAAAATTGGAAATGATTCCACAGGGGAAATATTTAGTGGACTAATTATCCAGGACGTATTCAAGACTCTTGAAATACGGATAATAGTTAGATAGTTTTTTTTTGAATCATATAAGCATTACATTATAGATTTATATGACTGAACCTATGTGAACAAAAGAGGTTACACATAGTATTTCTTCAGGAATTTGCCGTTGATAGGCATCATGAGCAAGTCACCATCAGGCTTGGTCAGCCGGTACGTACCGTTAGAATATATCGATTCTATGACGAAAGAACATTCCATTTAGGCTGGAATTTCCCTTTTATTTTGTGCGTCATGACCATCGGTCTTCTCACTGCTAGGACCAGATCGCCGCCCTGAAAGATCCTTTTCTTCACCTTTTTGTTGAAAGCTCTGGAAAGGCGTGCATGATATAGCTCAATACGCTGTTGAGCTAATAAGCATTTTTTGTCTAGTGCTTCGAGCTCTTCGAGTCGCAGACGATAACTCTCTTCAATAGTTAGCTTGCTGGCTAGGGCTACTCGAAGAGAAGGAATCTGAATTTTTAGGGGAAGAACTGCTTCTCTCCCATAAACCAGAGAGAATGGCGTACTGCCGGTTGGAGTCCGGACTGTTGTACGATAGGCCCATAGACATTCATCGAGCTTTTCGTTTCTATCATGCTTGTTTGAAGACACAAACTTCTTAAGAAGTTTTATGATGGTTTTATTGAAGGCTTTTGCTAGCCCGTTAGCCGCTGGATTATAGGCAGTAGAGGCTACGTTCTGGATTCGATTCTTATCACAGAACCGATAGAATGCATGGCTTGCGAACTGTGGACCATTATCATGGATAATCCTGCAAGGTAGGCCAGAGCGGTAGATAACGTGATGTTCGATAAAACTGATCACGTTTGACGTCTTCACTTCGGTGAGCGGTATAGCTTCCGCCTATTTGGAGAAGTAATCGGTTATGGCTAGGATGAACCGATGTCCCTTGGAGGATGGTGGGCTGATTGGTCCTATGACGTCCATGCCCAGGCTTCAAATAGCCAAGATGCTGCCGTCGGGTGTAGAAACTCCGAAGGTTGGTGAATGAAATCGGCGTGGAACTGACAAGCTCTACACTTCTTTGTATTCAACAGCATCGCTATCATTGTGTGCCAGTAATAACCATTTGTTTGAGGCAATCTTATAATTTGGGGCCTAGTTGATGTGTACCACAAACTCCATCGTGCGCCTCCCGGAGTGCATGTTTGGCTTTTGTATCTGATAAGTATCGTAACAGTAGTCCATCGTAAGAGCGTCGGTACAATATCTTGGTGGATGTGTCATAGTAAAATTTGAAGGATCGTCTTTGGATGGATACTGCTTCCTTTGAGTCCTCGAGGAGGATTCCATAGACAACGTAGTCTATGAAGAGAATTCTCCAGTCTTTAGCATCGACATTTGTTTCTGCTGCGTAACTATGATGAATATGCAAGGCATTTATCATACAGAATAGTTCTTGACCAGACACTGTGATCGACTGCTGAGTATTTGTAGGAACGGTCAAAGAAGCAGCAGACCGGCTAGAGCACTCTGCCTCTATATTCTGTAGTTGAGGTACGTGCTCGATGAAGAATCCAGTGAAAGTAGATGCCAACTCGATTGTTGCTCTGTAGTAGGGGATGAGATCTTCATGGTGAACCTCGTAATCCCCTCGGACTTGACTAACTATTAACTTAGAATTGCCGTACGCCTCTAGATAGTCAACTCCCGTTGCTTCGCCAGTTGTAGGTCGATTATTAGGGCATTATATTTGGCTACATTATTGGTACGTTCCACGAGAGAATATACACGATGTATAACCAGATGATCAGGTGACACGAGCACGAACCTACTCCACTCCAGCCATGATGTTTCCTTTGGGCCCTGTTCTTGATGCGCCGTCAAAGAACATTTGCCAAATAGGAATTTCTTCAGTTGCAGTATTAGACTCTACCACTTCATCAGGGATTTCGTAGAGTTTGGATGACTCCGACACCGGATGAGCTGCTAGGAAATCAGCTAATGCTTGGCCTTTTACTGCCTTCTAAGGGACAAGATTATATCATATGGAGTCGACAGTATTGCCCATGTAGCTAAACGGAATTAAGAGAGCCGATTTAGTCATGAGTATTCTGAGAGGGTTGACTTTAGATATGATATGGATAATTTGCCCAGACACGTAGTGGCATGTCTTCTGGTTAGCAAATACTAGTACAAGGCATTCTTTCGCCATCGGTGTATCTGTGATCGGCACCCAACATTGTACGGTTGAGGTAGTAGATTGCCTGCTCATGGCCGCCTTTGTTCTTCTGAGCTAAGAGGGCACCAAGAGAATGGTCCATAGCATGGACATATAGTAAGAAGGCTTCACCATTATTGGAGCTACCAATACTAGAGGGCTTGTAAGATACGCCTTGTTGCCATCGAACGTACGTTGATATTGTTCAGTCCAGACAAAGATACGCCTTTCTTCATGAGCTGGATGAACGGTTGACACCTTCCAGAGAGGTTTGAAATGAATCGTCTGATGTAGGCTAGCTTTCCTTGTAGTCTGCGTAGCTATTTGAGGTTTCATGGAGGATGCATATCGAGAATAGCCTTTACTTTCTTCGGGTCCAGATGTATACCCTTTGAAGTGATGACGAAACCAAGGAACTTACCGCTGGAGACTCCCAGGAAAGACTTGGTTGGATTCATCTTGAGTTGTGTGCACGCATTAGTTCGAACACCATTCTCAAGTCTTGGGGTGGTTGCCGTTGAGATGACTTTTGACTGCGATATCGTCTACGTAGCACTCCACAGTTTAGCACAAATGATCACAAAAAATTGTGTTCATGGCTCGCTTGTATGTTGCCCCTGTATTCTTCAATCCGAAGGACATCACCGTATAGCAGTATACCCCCAACGGTATTCAAAAAGATGTGTGCTTCCGTCGACTGGGAACATCTTGATCTGGTTGTAGCCTGAGAACCTGTCCATGAAGGACATCCGCTCGAAGCCACAAGTACGGTCGATCATTACGTCAGTGATCGGTAGAGGAACTCGTCCTTCGGACATGCAGAATTCAAATCATGGTAGTTGATACAGACTCGAACTCTACCGTTCTTTTTTATGACTGGGATGATGTTGGCAACCCAGTCTGGATGTTGTTCCTCGCAATGAATCTGGCGATGAGCTTCTTGACTTTATTCTCGATGGCTTCCATGACGTCTGGTCGAAATCGTCGTTGTTGCTGTTTCACTGATTTAGCTTTAGACTAAATGTTTAGGCGGTGCATGACGACTTTAGGGTCCAAGCTTGGCATGTCTTCATAGCTCCATGCGAAACAACGATGTATTCTCTTATAAGCTGTATAAGAGATTAGCGTTCATCGTCAGATAAGCTTTTGCTGATGAAGATTGGTTTGAAGGATGCTTTATCTCCTAGATTGACTTGGATGACTTCGTCTTCGATAGGTGGTTTACGTTGTTCGAAGCGTAGCTCCTACCTGTGTCCATCATTTGAGCCTATTATTCGAGTTTGATTGATTGGACATCGTCTATAATTTGGTCGGCAAAAACCATATTGACGGACAGGGTTGCTTTGAACATGTCGCCGATGCTAGAGTCTGAGTCCCAGAGGGGAATCAGAAGAATGAGAACAACGATCTGCTTCATCATCTGATCTTTTAGGAGTTGTCGGAGGAGAAACATAGCCTAAACCAATACCGCTTCGTTGATAGTAATTCTCGGATTTACCGGGAAGAGCAAAGTGTCGTATTGGCAACCGTCGTCTTCGGTCGTAATTTAGCCCTTCGTCGCTTTTGATGTCATATCCATATTCTGGATAATATTCTTGGCCTGCTAACTATATCGAAAAAGTTGCATTTTTCCAGAGTCATAGTCAGCTTCTGCATTGTGCTTGGAAGAAGTAGAGTCTGGAACGAACTTTCTTTCGCCAATTATACGACAGAAGATGATTAGCTCTTCATCTTTCTTTCTGGCTAGAACGATGAAGTAGAGGATATCTTCAGGGTAAACATTTTCCCGCAGGTGAGGTATTGTGACCGACATACAGAGGTATGGTCCTATGCCATTCTCTAGGGCGTATATCATATCTATGTAATGATAGACATTAGAGTAATTCAAAGATAAATTTACTAAGGAAATATGCAAGTTCTTCTTCAGGGATAACATCATTGGCTGAAGGTACATTCTTCTGAGTATTGATATACTCATTGAGAGGATCATCATCTGGAAGAGGAGCCACAGTCTTGGCCGAGTTCACCACGTAGGAAATTCTTCGGATTGGGAGAACGGGCATCAGTTGGTTCCCCTGGGTGTTTTGTTGAGAGTGATGGTCAATAGTTTGACCTTGTCGGGTTTCTTCTTTTTCACTCAGATTGTGAGAGGCTTCGGGGCTTTTTGGAGTAGTACGTCCTTTGACTCGGATAATTAGGGGACCATCGTTGGGGGATGGAGTTGCTTTAGCTTCATTGTCAGCTTCATTGCCATCATCCTTGGGGGGTTGAGATTGGTAAAGTACCGAATCTCCACAGTAAGCTTCGATGCCCTTGAAAGGATCGACATCGACAAATTCTATCTTTACGACACCGTCACTGTTAACGTACTTGAAGCAATGGTAAGTATGGAAGGGACGATCATGTTTTCATGTATCCATGGATGTCCCAACAAGACATTGTAGGATATTGGCATCGATCACATAGCAGGAAACCTCCGGGAGATCACCGATCTAGCATTTGAGACGGATCTTGCCCAGCGGATGGCTTCGACCAGCATTAAAATCCATGATAGGTGTGTTAGTTGGATAGTTTTTGCAGAAGGATTCCCAGGATTTGAAGCAAACTTCTAGAATGATGTTGAGGGAGGATCTTGGATCGATGTGCATGTGGTCCACCTTGATCGCCCCGATATACCCTGTATAGTACAGGGGTCTATCATGACGATTATTTTTGAGTAGTATGTCCTTCTGTGAGAAGATGATTTTGGGCACCACTTCCATAGTACTATGGCAGTGGGGGCAGGAGACAGGATCTTCAGCGGAACCTTTGACTTCAGTGAGGTAAGAGTCGGCATGTAACAATGCCTCACTTAAGGCCTTTCGTGTTTCTTTGGAGAGTCACAACAGATCGAACAGAGACAACCTGGAAGGTGTATTGGCTAGCTGAGCCAGTATGTCAAAGTTGTAGGGTCGATCCATGCCTTTGGGAGCTGGCACCTTCAGAGACTTGTCAAACCGTGTCTCCTTCTGCTTGGCTTTGTCGTAGTTGGAGGCTTAGACGGGCCGGCTTCTGAGCTTATGGTGGCAACAGGAGCTTGAAGAGGTAGTGCTTCTTCTTATGTGATCGTACGTCCGAAGATAAGTCTTCTCCGACCGTGTTTCGTCAGATAGAACCTCGTAGATGGGAGAGGATACCATATGGCATGACTTGTATTTCTTGCCCCTTCTTTCTTTGGGAGGTGCTACCCCCTGCATCACTTCTTAGACAAGGTCGGGTGGACCCACATGATCTCACCATGTTCAGTTGTGAGTGGGACCAAAGTCGAGTTGCGAGCTGGTGGTAGGTTGACGACTTCCATCATCGCCTTGGGGATCGGGACCACGCCGTCTGGGACTTCTATAGGAGGAAAGTCGCCAAACTAGAGAGATCATGTTGGCAGATACGACCTTGTCTTTAGCTTTGAGGTTGATCACTGGATGTCGATAAGATATTGTATCTTCTTCTTCAGGACGATGCAGTCCTTGGTGGAGTGATGCACGTACTGATGATAAAGACAATACTTGGGATCATTGAGTTGGCTCGCCTCTGCAGGACGCCGTGTGGAGGCAATATCATCTTATGACACTTCGTCAATGTGTGAAAGATGGTAATGACATCGTCTTCGTCAAAGGAGAAGGTTTCCTTAGGCTTGTCGTAGGCGCCCTCAGAATTGGAAGCTCCTTTGGATGTGTCGACCTTCAGGACTTCTTTCCCTTTACCCCCACGAACAGGGATAGTTTGAGGATGCTTGCCCTTATCTTCGGATTTGGGTCTTTTAACCCTAGTAGTTCCAAGTTAGGAACTTCATTTTCAACAACATCAACGGCCCCAATGAAAGCGGGCCATGTATCATACTTATGTATACCCAGACAAAACTTCACTGTGGAAGAAAGTTATGTCGACAAGTATCCATAAGTTCTGAATCTGGTATGCCCTAGGGCATCTTCAGTGCTAACCGCTTGAAGCGTTCTATGAAGGCGATGACAGACTCAGTCCTCCTTTGCTTGGTCTCGATGAGAGTGGACATACTAACATGCATGCAACTCTCATAAAACCTGTTGAGGAACAACCTCTCCAAGTCTTTGAATGAATTGATATACCCTTAGGCAGACTGTAGAACCATTCGAAGGCTACCCTTTACAAGGTGCTAATAAACAGCTTCGACAGGAATGGATTATCTCGGAGCAAGTGCAGAGTCTGCGTGTTGAAGTACGTCATGTGCTGACAAGGAGAAGTTAAACCGTCGAATGAGTTCAATGTCAGCAGCTTGTAGTTAGAAGTACAAGTAGCGTTCTCCCACTCAGGGGGATACGGTTGAGATATCCCCATCTTCTGCAGCTCGTTTTTGTGTGAGATAGTGTGGAGGCGAGCCACCAGGGAATCAATTGCATCCTGTTGATTGAGCAGGTATTGGAAAACGGCTGTTGAACGGTTGTCTGGTGTTGTTGGTGAATGACCACCCCTAGCTTTGCAAGATTTGGAGGAGGCACAACAGAATGATACTCCTTTTGTAGGGAAGAGGGTTTTTGCTGAGCCGGACTAGCGTGGGCTGTGACGTTTTGTTGAGATGGAGGAACAGCCCCAGCAGTTTGAACTGCCATGATAGTGGTAAGCATATCAGTGATCTTGGCGAATGCTGTTTCGAGACCCTCTAGCTGCTTACTAGTCTGATCCTGGCTTCTTCAGGCCTTTCTCCGTCCGTCATGTATGTAGATAGTATGCAAGGATGAACAGAGGAAGCAGTGCAACTGGTGCTGATACTGTCCGTCTTCGAGTGGATAAGTCCTTCATCTTCATGTAGAGAAGGTAGATAGTCGCCATCGAATTCGGAGGGATCATCGTCCTCTGGTAGGCTACCCCCCAGTGTGGGGTCATCTACTTCAGATTCTGAGGAATGCTACCCCCGGCTTGGGAATCTTTATCGCCCATACGAAATCTTGCCTTTGATCGAGTGCCCATATAGACTCATTCAGATGTGACAGCCCATTGGCCATCTGTTGGTAGACTTGGCTTCTCCTTCTCGTGGAACTGAGAGAGAAGGTTGGGTTAGTGGTCCACCGTCTTTAATTGGGGCTTCCGTAAGGGGGACCCCATGAAGCCATGTTAGAAGAAATACATAGTGGCTTCTCGTAGTAAGAGTGCAGCCGTCGAAATACAGACTTTCTCTGAGGCACACTTGCTACTTTGGAGAAACAACAATTGATAATAATATTGGTGCATGGAAGTGCACTATGAATTGTTATGCTCTCCCTCGCTTTACGCTTATGATTTATCATGTCGCATGTCAGGAAGGGAGTTTTGTCTTACAACCCATGTTGCATGCATCGCAGAGCTTTGCATGCGGTTTGTAAGGAGAGTAGGCGCATCAGGACTTAGTTCATGTGCAGGGACAACCCCCACACCTAAGTTCTGTGATGTCCTTGAAGACCGTCCCGTGCTATACGCGTTGGGGCCTATCTTTTTGCTGTGGGCGCATAGGCCTTGGAGACTGGGCTTGGGCGCATGCTTCTTGACAACATGTTTGAGTCGCCTTGATGTGGGCGCATAGTATGGATCCAGAGAGCCTGGGCGCATAGCCTTGGGCGCATGACGCTGAATGCCCAGCCTGTTGAAGACAGAAGTGTTATGGTTGGGCTATACGCCCAAACACTCCTTGGGCGCATGGCTTTAGGCGCATGGTTGGTGGAGCAGCGCTGTTTTCTTCCAGTTCTGCTTCCTTCGTTCGTGAGCCTCACGGGTCTGGCCAGAGTGTCGTACACCCTATCCTTGGCATCGTAGTATTTTTCTCTACCAAGTCTCGAGTGTTGAACACTCTGTTGTTGGTTATGGAGGGAAGAAGTCACTGGGCTAGTAGAGCCCAGAACGGTGTGAGCCTTCTCATTTGGGAGACTTCTGTGGCAGAGTCCTGCGCCCAGGTGACAAAGTCCTCTAGCTGCATATCCGCTATGATACTAGCTGGATATGCGTAGCGAGCCTTCGGAAGCCAAGTTGGCAAGACTTGTTGGCTTCACTGATTTTGAGGGAGTAGAGCCGTCCCTCGAGAGCATCTCTTCGAACGCCTGTTGATCGAACTTTACAATCAGCATCTTCTGAGTACTCCTCACTTTGTCGATATCGGATTGCGTCACCACCTTCTCGTCAGAGAAAAAGTTAGTCCCCAGCAAGGTCGCCATTTTTATGGACATACAAAAAAAAGAAAATGCTGTCTTTTCTTTTATTGGCGCAAGGCACCACAAATCGAGTACGCCTGAGAGATCATGCGCTAATCCCCGAGTACAAAAGAATTATGGGAAATGGGACGATGGAGATCGAGCGGTGGTCCTTTACTCCATTGACACTCCGATTACAAAAGTGGGAGAAAACCTAAGAAAATTGCTAACTCTTGGCTCACTGGCAAGAAGTGCAACAATTTGACTCTTAAAAATGCTCTCCGTTTGTGTGTTTGAAGAGGGATGAGGCCCCCTTTTTATAGTCGTTCCTGAGGTGGAATGGTGTTATGCGCCCACATGAAGAAACACGCCGGTTCTTATGTGGGCGCATAGTCCTGCCTTGGGCGCATAGGACGTAGGCGCATACAGGCTGCGAGATCGTGGGTTGGTCATGACATTGACGTGGCTGCATGCTTCAGAGCACGACTGCTCGTAGAGACAGATGTGGCCGTGTGCTTCGGTGCACGTTCTGATCATGTCTTTGACTGAGTCAGGCTTGGGAGCATAGCCATGTCTCAGGCTATGCGCCCTCCTTTCGGGGGTTAGTCTTGGGCGCATGGAACTTCACTAGCCGGCGCATGAAGTTGCACTGACTGGGTGCATGAAGCTTAGTTGGCTGGGCGCATAGAGCTCTACTGACTGGGCACATGGGGCTTCACCGACTTGGGCGCATGAGCTATACTGACTTTGGCGCATGGGGCTTCTTTTGCTGAAAATTTTTCATGCTTCTACAATACATATATGATGGAATAACTGAAAGTAAAATTAGGGACTAAAACCCATAAGTCCAGAATCTTAATAACATCATATAAACTCAGAAAATATGAATTAAATCTCAGAAATTTGAAATATCACAAGACAATTCAATATATATATATATAAATCGAAACCCGAAATCCAACTCAATACCCAAAATGTAATATACACAACTAGAACTCACGAAACTTGGAAAACACGAAGGGGTCTATGTGTGTGACGTGTTCGGGTACTCACAGGATCGAACCCGTGTCCGTATCGTGTCCACGAAGTGCGTATCGAAAAACTGAATTCGTGTGTCGTGCACGTGCGTTTTGCCCGATTGGATGCTGCACGCAACACGAGAAGCCTCATGCTCGTGCACATAGATAGGTAGGGTTCCAGGGTAGGTCTAGGATACGCTGACACAACACCACGTCGCGTCGTGTGTCGTGCACGTGCGTGCGTGCGTGCTCGTGGGCACGTGTAGGGTCTCGTGGCTCGTGATTTGAGCCACGCCGCGACTCGGGATCGAGTCCCTGTGTAGTCTATGTATAGGGCTTCGTGCTCGTGCTCCTGGAACGGTTCCTCGATGCACCGTGTCTACGTACGAAGGTCGTGTCAGCGACACTTTTCTACCGCGTGCACAATGCAGGGTGAACAGTGCATACGAGATATCTCCATGCATGGTTCACAAAACGATGTGAAGTTTTATGGGCATGTGGGAAGAGGTTGCCCCTACGTGCTCATAAAATTTCACACGAAAAGGAGCCCTGTGCGTCGAGTTACGACGCTCGGATAGTATGGCATACACGGGGCCGTGCCCGGGCCTCGTGCACGCTTGTCCGTGTCCGATTCGGACCCCAAAATCGTGTCAATTTTAGATCCGTCTTCACGAAAGTTGTTAAAAATAATATTAGCAAGGAATTCATGAAAACAGAATCGAAAAATAACACTTTTCAGTTCTAAGTGGCATTTCGTCGAATACGTGTTCTATAGGACCGACACGTGTCCGATACGGCTATCAAACGAACTCACAATCCTACCAAATTTCATGCACAGGTCTGGGGTACCTATATCGATGCTAAAATGCAGAAAATTCAGAAGGAACAATGGTAGAACGAGGCTTACCTATTGAGAGTTGGAATCTCAATGAAAGTGAATCCTCGAGCGCTTTGACGACCGGTTTCTCCCGAGCAAACACCTCCAACTCCTTGCTAGCAATGCTCCAACAAGTTTTTCTCCTCCCCACGGTCGCAACACAATTCGTTTGGCGCAAATCGGATGCCGGATGAGAAAGTTAGGGTTTTGAAGAAAAAGGGAAAGTAGGGTTTGATCTAGTGGAGGCTATGAGATTTCTTCACAAATGAGGGGGGCTGCTGCTATGCTTGGCCGGCTATGGGTAGGGGGGTATTAGGGTTAGGGTTAAGTCATGGGCCAAGCACTCTAAGTTGCTACAAAGGCCCAATGATAAAAGGTTTAAAGGCTTATACAAACTAATCATATTGTTGGGCTTCTAGACAAGGTTGACTATGGTTATACCATCTTGGTCCTATAAAAATACCAATCCAAACCACACAACAATTAATTTAATTAACATTTTAATAAATTCAAAATAATACACAATGACTAAAATACCCCTAATTAGAAAAATGAGTGTGACAGGTAATTAGGTTTCTAATGTCATGGTTAGTCTCTAATCATGGTTAGCTAAGGTTAAATCGACTACTAACACCACACCAATTCAAATATTATAAATTAATCCAAAAAATAAAAATCACATAATTACCAAAATATCCTTATTTTAGAAAAGTTGTGGTTACAAATCTACCCTCCTTAAAATAATTTTGTCCTCGAAATTAAAGTGGTCATACTCCTTCTAGGTAAAACCCCCAAGAATCATAGTCTTAAGAAAACTTATCTAAATCATGAAGTTGGAAAGATATCATACAGGGTTATGGCGGGTAATATCAGTCTGAGGTCTCAACATCTAGCCATTATAGTCATACTAGATCAAAAGTAGTCATAAGGTATCAAAACATACAAATAATATGGTAGGGTATAGTAATCATCAAGACAGGGTAAGGTATATGTCAAGAACTCACCTCTACTAGGTCTGGTAGCTGGAACTCTCTCCTGGAGATAGGCCTCGACTAGGGGCAGGTGTAGTAGGACAGTCTCGTATCTTATGTGCAGCTGACCCACAAAATAGCCACAATCCTAATCTCTTCCTACAGTCCTTCCATACGTGCCCAGGCTTCTTACAGAAGGCACAGGTAGGCACTCGCTCAACTGGCCTCTGCTGGACAGGAATCTGAACTGGATAGGCTAGTCTAGGCTAGAAGCTGGGGTACTCCTGAGGCTCTGGGTATATACTGCTCCTCGCCCTCTTGGGACTAGGCTCTCCCCTCGAATGCATGTAATCCCACAACAGTTTGATACTGAGCCTCTGCTGTCCCATAAGCTCAGCCTGAAGTCTCTGTACCTCCCACATATCCTGAAGAAGTTTGTAAATCTGAGCCCCATCTGGAATGACATGGGGTACCACTCCAGGAGACAAAGGGAGGCCCTCAGTCTCCGTCTAAACTGTAGTCCTCTCTTGAAGGATAGAAGATGGAGGAAAACTCTCCGGTGAGGTTGCTAACCCCTCCTGAGCAATGGAAGGGAGAAGTACAATCTCGATCTCATTTGGAACTCCAGCTGTACACTGGGGACAGACTCTGGTCATGGGTGCCATACTGGAAAAAGATAAGAAAATAATAAATCATCGAGCTGTAAGGTAGTCTATCATCCTATATAAAAACTGGTAGTTTATTAAAAAACAAAAACAACTAGGAATTAACTATAAAGTGTTACTATTTAAAAGATAATCAAAATTGAAAGTTTAAAGCATGACTGTCAATAGCATTGAAATCCAATCACGATATATATAAAAGAAAATTTAGTCTCGGCACGATCTAAGTTGATCAATATCTGGGTAAATCAAGATTTGAGCAAGATGGGGAACAAGGTCATCAAAGTTTGAGCACGAGCATCCAAGGATGGAGATCTAAGTCACAATTAAATTTAATTCAATTGAGTACGACCCAGGATATTAATATGATAAGAAAAAATGACCAAAGTCGAATGGTCGTGATCAAGGGAGTTAGGATTCAATGATATTGTAAACTTTTAAAGGATAATTCGAAGATATGGAATAAGTCAATTTCCTCCTTTTGATAGGGTTAACAAAAGAGAAGGTTTCATAAGGAAGTCAAGCTAATCATCTATCTCTAATACTATCATGCTTATCTAATCATCATTTGCCAATCATATCTTTATCTGATAAGTCCAATTATGAAAATCAACCTTTATATGACTACCACCAAGAATTTATACCCTTTCGTTATGAAGATTGGACCTTGTCATGATCATCATAGGCTCAATTCCTAAATTCTAAAATATTACTCATGAAGCATATCCTTTTATTTATTAGCACTCAATACTAACCACTTAATCATCTTTAAATCCAAATTCTTTCTCCTTGTCCTAAATTAGATCCGAAACCTCTAAATCAAGTTTTATGAAATCCTTAAACTTGTTCAAATTACTCTCCTCGTGTAATTTAATCTAAAACCACTAGGCCCTACCAAAAACTTATTCTCCATTAAAATCAACCTTCATATTTCCTTCAACATACACCCTCAAATATTATTCTCCTTAAATTTAAAATTTCTCAAAAAAATCTCTATATTTTCAATAACTCAAAAATCCTTGTGTTTTTTCTGTTCTTAACCATTTTTTTGCAATATCTTATTTAATTTCGTATTGTCATCGAATACAGTCAAAATCTCTTCTCTATTACTAACTCCCTAAATTTAACATCATAGCCTTAAAGTGAAATGTATCAAGAATCAATAACCAAAATTTATCCAAGTCCTCAAAACTAAATTGACCTCGAATATCCTCATTAGTTTTTTAAAAACATCTAGAAATTATTCATACCCAAAATATTTTTCTATGTGTGATCGTTGCCAATTGATAATATTGATCTCTTGATTTTATTCCCAATCTTTACCACATCTCTATCTCAAAATTTTATATCAAGGTCCATCATATTATATTCCTACCTAGGTTATCATGAGATAACAAATTACGTACTTTTCGAGCTAGATGATTTACGTCACTTCCTCGACCTTTCCAAGATAAAAAGGTATGGAGATTCAAAGGTTTCAAAGTATAGATGACAGAATTAGATACGAGATAGGTGATTGATGTAATTGGGACAGAGTTAACTAAGATAAGGGAAAATGGTAATACAAGAAATAATGGCAAGAAAGAAATAAAGATAAAATTTGTTCTTGCTCATCTGTTCAAAAAAAATAAACCAATTTTAAGATATAATCTGATAAATATACACATCTTCCTGAAATCATGTTGCTAGAATTTTTCCACGCCAATAAGCATAGCTGCAATAAATAATTGAGTCAGTAACTAAAGTATACACCCTATAATCATGTTATCTAGAATTCTTACCGCGCCAACCGGTATGGCTGCAAGAGAATCTAAATTCTATAACTAGGATAGTATATCTAAAATCAGGCTGTATGTCCATGTCATGCTAGCCAATATAACTGCAATAAATTCTAAACTCCATAAATAAGGCATACATTTACCTTTCTCAGTGTCCTTATCAAGTAGTTATCAGGTTATACCATAAATTCCAAAAATAAGATAAAGAATATATATATATACATATATATATATATATCTATATATATATATATATACAAACTCAAAGTTAACAACTAATCATCAAGATTCAAAATTCAACAATGAATCCATCAAAATCAAATTCAATAACACGGAGTAATGGATGAATCAAATGAGTAATAAGTGAATCAAATCAAGGAAAAAGATTTCAAATCAAAGTTAAAATAAGATTCTCAAGGGTCGTCCCAGGAATCTCTCAAGAAATCCTAACAGTGATTGAGTATCCTCTCATTCTAACACTTTACTTCTTATACTCTATAGCAGGCTCGTAGTAGTACAACTAAGTTGCTGTACTACCACGACATCGCACTAATGCAAATTTGGACCTGCATGGGCTACCCCTAAAAATGAGTCGTGACCCTCACCCAATGTAAGGGCACGAGAAGTGGGTACGTCCAGCCTAGACCGCAGTGTCGGTGGTAAAACGCTGTTCTAGGTCACAATCACAACTATCACAAAATGATATACTCTCCAAACGGAGGATAATCACAAGAGGATACAATCTCAATCACAAAACTAGAGGTAGATAATTAGCACAATAATATAGATATGAAATCGACAAAAGAAATACAACAAATGAAAAGCCTCAGTGTTATCAACACCATAAACAATATCTCGATACAATCTCAAATGACTCATAAAGCTAGATAATAAGAAAAGTCTAGACTAAGCTAATGGCAGGTCCTCAACGACTACTGGATCCTGCCGAGGGTCCAGGTCACCTGTGTCAACTAGGCCTCTTCCATAGTAAGTATCACAGCAATCCTCATCATCTGTAATATTTTAATAGGTCCAGTCAGGACAAGAACGAATACATATCTCTCACACAGATCATAACATGAAAGAAAATATAAAATAAGGTATAGAATAATGTACATGAACTACTGATAAAGAAATAAGACTGTAAAAGAGAACATGATATATGGAAATAGATATACATGATATAATAAGAGAACTGAACTAACTACGTGGTATAGAGCACAATCTGGTTATGTAAACTGACTTAGGTTATACATGACTTAAATCTAGTTTGGAGTTGTACATGAAAAGGGTATAGATCACATAACCAAATAAATATTCCTCCTACCCCAATCGGTACACAAGGATTTGTCCAAGTTATGTTATTGCACATGAAAGTAGTGTGTCACATGGATAGCTAGTCCACATGAACACTGGGTTTTACATGAAGGCTCACATGATTATGAGTGTACATGAATGTCACATGAGTATACATGAATTAAATACGAATACAGAGAGTAGACAATGCACATGATAAAGTATATGAGCATAATATACCCGATGTATCCGAGAAAATAATATCGCATAAAGATATCGATATAGTACTAATCCGTGATAACATCATGACAACAACAAGTAAACTAGTCTATAACAAGTAAATATGTCCAAGCAAGAATGCAACGGTCAGAGAATATACTCGTCTGACAATCCAAGCTGCTGATGAGGAAGTGTAACTGAACTGGAGTGATGTAATCCTATTTAAAATAACCACAAGTCACAACAAGGTCTAAAATGTCATAAGGAATGCCTATAATGCAATTCTACATGATTCCTGGTCCTTCTAGGTCAAATTCAACCCTTGGTCAACTCTGGTCAAACTTGATCAACTCTGGTCAAATCTTGTCAACTATAAGTCAACTAGTCCGTTTACTAATTTTTATGTCAAGCACAAGTTTTTAAGTCATTCTAAGCCCGTTTGAGTCGATTTGGATCAAGTTTGACCCAAAGTTGACTTTTGTCAACTTGGTCAACTTGTCGGTCGACTCGGCCATTCTAGGCTCCTTGGGTCAATCCTAATCTGACTTAATACTCCTTAGGTTACATTCACAAGCAAATAATTACATCACTACACCATAATAGACGTTTGCCCACGGTTATTACCGTTACCAAAAATTTTAGTAACGATAAAAACCGTGACGAATTAGCCGTTACAAAACATTGTAACGCTTTTCGTAACGGTTATAACCGTTATAAATAATATTTTGTGACGGATTTCCTAACGGATATAACCGTTACTAAATATATTTTACTAACGGTTAAAACCGTGACGAAAGTAAAATATCGTAACGGTTATAACCATTACAAACGTTTTTTTAGACAAAATTAAATGTAGATTAGTAACGAAAAAACTGTTACGAAAATGTATTTTTTTCCTGATACAACCATAAACCTGATAGAGCAATGTAATATACAACCATAAACCTGTATTCATCATGAATTTATAATAATTTTCCTGTAGTCAAATAATAAAACATAAAATCACATTCCAACATCTCAACAAAAGGTGCCTTACATATTGTCCAACAAAAGTATATATATATATATATATATATATATATATATATATATATATATATATATAACCATAATAGCTGAAGCATAATAGTTAAATGCCTACAGAAGTTAACAATATTTTACCAACAAAAGTTTATATGTTTTAAAGTTAAGTATAATAGTTTAAATCCCCAACAAAAGCTTACATGTCTTAAAGCTTACAAATACCGGATACGTCCGCCTCCCCAAATAATATAACCTCCATCAACTAATTCACAAAGCAAAGAGATTCCATTTTGTGGACCATCATAAACCGGTGCTTCTGGTTTTATCACCTCCAACATATAAACAATTTTTTCATCGTCTTGCACTTTCCTCCCATGACAAATAGTGTGAGATGCTAGGAATCCCTTAGCTACATCCTCTCGTCCACGTCCAAGTAAAACCACATTTTGTTTTCCTCCTGAAGTTGGTCCACCATTCTTATCATGGACAACATGGCCACCATTGTTACCATTTTCATCAGGGCTGACAGTCTTATTCAAAACACGGTTCAAATTTCTTGGAGTTATAGGGATATGCATGT
>JANAVB010036019.1:10391666-10632702 GCA_029216955.1 Iris pallida
AGAAACTGGAGGACGATAGCATGCCCCTCGTCGACAAGTTCGTCGTTGGAGGGATCGTAGCAAAACTTCCTCCAGGATGGAGCAACATCTATGCAAGGATGCATAGGAAGAAGATGGAGATTAGCCTGGATAATCTCCTCAGCGAGATTCATGTTGAGGACGAGATGCGCTCTCAACAGAAGTTGGACACCCTGTCCAAGCAACTAGCAACGGCGAATCTGGTTCAAGCCACCAGAGAGAACAAAGGGAAGCAGGCGGCTTCTCACCACAAGAAGAAGGACTTCTCGAATCTGAAAGTGAAGGGTCCAGGATTCAAGCAACAGAAGTCCAAGTCCCATGTGACTTGCTTCAACTGTGGCAAGAAGGGTCACTATAAAAGTGAATGCAAGTCCAAGCCCAAAGAGCAAGGTGAGCCTAACAAGGTTTCTTTGGTTACTAATCAGGTTGCCATGATAGCACAGGTTGCAACTGTGGGGGCAGACTTGGACTGGTGGATAGACACTGGCGCGACATGTCATGTCTGTTCAGACAAGGACTGGTTCGTCTCCTATGAGCCTACTTCCGAGAAAGTCATGATGGCGAACCAGGCACAAGCTGAAGTACTGGGGATCGGGACGGTGGAGCTGAAGCTTACATCGGGGAACATTCTGACGCTTCAAGGTGTGAAGCATGTTCCTGCAATCGCAAAGAACCTGATCTCTGGGAGCCTGCTCTGCAACGCAGGCTTGAGGATGGACATCAATGCTGGCCAAATGGTGATGTCCAAGAAGGGTACTTTCTTCGGGAAAGCTTTTCAGACTGAAGGAATGTACAAAATTCAGCTTGTTGTAACCCAGCATAATAATGTCAATGCTATCACTAGTTTGAATTACTCTCTTGAGTTGTGGCATAATAGACTAGGACATGTTCATTGTAAGCGAATAAACAAAATGTCTAGTCTAGGACTTATCTCCAAGTGTGGGGGTAAGGTAGAGAAATGTGAGATATGTGCTCAGACGAAGATCACTAGGAAACCCTTCCACAGGGTCCATCGAAGCACAGATCTTCTGGAGTTGGTTCACTCAGATATCTGTGACTTCAAACAATTCTCTACAAAGGCCGGGATGAAGTATTTCATTACTTTCATCGATGACTTCTCCAAGTATGCCTTCGTCTATTTACTCAAATCTAAAGACGAAGCATTCGAGAAGTTCAAGGAGTTCAGGGCCGAGGCTGAACGGCAAACTGGACAACAACTCAAGAGGCTGAGGAGTGATCGAGGTGGGGAATATAGGTCTCATGAATTCTCATCATTCTGCAAAGAACATGGAATCATCAACGAGACGACGGCTCCGTATTCTCTACAATCCAACGGAGTAGCAGAAAGGAAGAACAGAACGTTGACAGAGATGATGAATTCTATGCTGTTGACTGCGGGTCTCCCAAAGTGCTATTGGGGAGAAGCTGCATTAATGGCCACTTTCATTCTGAATAGAGTGCCGTATGCAACTTCCGACATAACTCCTCATGAACTCTGGTTCAAAGTCAGACCCAACCTGAATGTCATTCGAGTGTGGGGGTACCTGGCTTATGTGAAGCTCCCAGATCTAAAGATTCAGAAGCTGGGGACAAGGACTACTAAGGCGATCTTCCTGGGGTATGCCGAGAAGAGTGATGCTCGGAGATTCCTTGATATCGAGTCAAATCATATCATCGAATCTCGCGATGCTGAATATTTTGAAGAAAAGTTTGCAAGGCACAAGAACATTGTTCTCGCGGACATTTTGGAGAATAATGAGGGTGCGGAGTAGACAGAGATCTTTATCGAACCAGTAGTCCAAGATGGAGTTGTTGTCGAGGAGACACCAGCTGAACCAGAACTCGCTGAGCCGTCAACTAAGCGAGCGAGGAGGCCGAAAGACTTCGGAGATGACTTCGTCACCTATCATGTGGAAGCAGATCCGCTTACCTATGATGAGGCGATGAAGACCAGAGATGCTATATTCTGGAAGGAGGCGATTGACAACGAGATTGACTCAATCACCTCCAATAACACATGGGTATTGGTCGACCTACCAGAAGGAGCAAGACCCATCGGATGCAAATGGATCTTCAAGAAGAAAATGAAAGCAGATGGAACCATTGACAAGTTCAAGGCCAGGCTAGTGGCCAAGGGGTTTGCTCAGAAGCAGGGGATCGACTACTTTGACACTTATGCTCCAGTAGCTCGGATGACAACTATCAGATTGTTAATTGCTTTAGCAGCAATACACAAGCTGGTGATACATCAGATGGATGTGAAAACGGCATTCCTTAATGGCGAGCTGACCGAAGAGATCTACATGCAACAACCAGAAGGTTTTGTCGTCAGAGGTCTGGAAGACAAAGTCTGCAAGTTGATGAAGTCTCTGTATGGTTTGAAGCAAGCTCCCAAAATGTGGCATGAGAAGTTTGACAAGGTGATAAGGTCAAATGGCTATAGGGTCAGTAAAACAGACAAGTGTGTCTATACGAAGTTTGCTGACGGAAGAGGAGTAATCGTTTGTCTATACGTGGACGACATGCTAATCCTAGGTACGGATTTAAGCTGCGTCACAGAGACAAAGAAATTCCTCTCGACCAAGTTCAGTATGAAGGACTTGGAGGATGCCAACGTAATCTTGGGGCTCAAGATCATCCAGACAGGCACTGGAATAGCGCTGTCACAGTCTCATTACATTGAGAAGATGCTCTCTCGCTACGGGTATCAAGATCTTCCTATTATTGATACACCGTACAGGAGTGATCTGAAACTGGAGCCAAATTCGAAGGAGAGCGTCAGGCAGTTGGAGTACGCTACTACTGCCACAAGGCCTGACATAGCTTTTGCAGTGGGAATGCTGAGTCGGTTCACTAGCAATCCAGGCGTTGAGCACTGGAAAGCTGTGAAGCGTGTTATGAGATATCTCAAGAAAACTCAAACATATGCACTTTTCTACAGCGGAGATCCGTTAGTAGTGGAAGGCTTCAGTGATGCTAGCTGGTGTTCAGATATGGAGAGCAAGTATTCCACAGGTGGATTCGTATTCGCCATGGGCGGAGCTGCTATATCGTGGAAGTCGAAGAAGCAGACTATGTTATCTCGCTCCTCTATGGAATCTGAATTCTTTGCATTGGATGCTGCTGCAGATGAAGCAGAGTGGCTTCGGGAGCTCATGTATGATCTTCCGGTGGTTGGGGCTCAGATACCGGTAATACCGATATACTGTGACAACCAGGCGGCAGCAGCAGTGGCATCAAATGAAGTCTTCAACGGGAAGAAGAGGACTGTGCGGTTGAAGCACAGAGCAGTGAACGATCTCATCAAAAGGGGCGTCATTGCAGTGATTGATGTTCGGAGTCAGGAGAACCTGGCGGATCCGTTCACCAAGGGCCTCAAGCGCCAGCTGGTCGATGACACAGCTTGTAAAATGGGCTTGAAGGCATTCTGATATTGTGTTATTACATTCCTACCATAAAGTTTTATGCTATTAGTTCAAAGAGAAATCTACTAGGCATCTAGCTTTTGGTTCAAGGGAGGACTATTAACCAGAAGAATATCAGGAACGGTGGGTACTTGTCCTATGTGACATGGAGAGGTTACGGACCTACAACCACTGTTGTCTACTATTGTTTTCTGCAGAAAACGGATCCTGTGGGAAGGTTGGCTTAAACGCCTTAATGAGTTCTCAGGCAGAGTGAATGCCTGGTGTGCTTTACAGGAAGCACGGTAGAGCAGCACTACAAGGAGTGAAACTCCATGCTACAGTGGGGTGACTCCACCATGAGGTTCCCAGGTAGGGATAATGCCTCGGCTTTGCAAGCTAAGTCACAGCGGAGTAGCACCGCAAATAGGCAGGTAGCCTAATGCTGTATAATAATCGTAATAAAGAGAGGTAGACAGCACTACAAAGAGGACGATGTCCTCATGTTACAGTGGCATGACACCACGAAGAGGTACCAGGTAGGGTAAAGCCTCGGCTTCGCAAGCCATGTCATAGCGGCGTAACACCGCACGGAAGCGCAAGGCTTCATGCTGGGTAGTTTGGCACTACAAAGGGGCTTGTGACCTCATGCTACAGTAGTATGACACTACGATGAGGTACCCAGGTGGGGTAAAGCCTCGGCTTTAAGCCATGTCATAGCGGCGTAGCACCGCAAAGAAGCGCAATGCTTCATGCCATGACTCTTTATAAAGAACTCACCTATAGTGTATGGAAAGAGATATCAGGCCGTCTCTTGAGGGTAAGCTTGTAGACGCCCAAAATTATACACTGAAACCAGGCTGGCACAAGGCCTTCAATGTGCAGCCAGAAGCACAGTTGATGTCATTATGTGAGTAGGAAGAATTGCAGTTATGGTGCAGAATTCAAGGCTTAGTCCATTCTTGTATCATGCTGTTATTTAACCTATGCGGGAAGATTCAAGTCGTAGCGACATCTCTCCTAATGCATGATGGACAATCACTGTGGAGAACGCTCAACCCATATATTGAGATATGTGGGGGATTGTTGGTGTTTTTGCCTTTGGACTAGAAAAGATAGTCCCACATCGGCTACACCAAATGGTGAGTATCTCAATATAATGCATTGCTTGTGTTGAGGTGTGCACATGAGGTGTAGTGGGACACAAGCTTGTGCCATGTGGAAGTATTTTTCTAGAAGGAAAAAGGATTAAATCCAACAAGGATGAAAGTTAATTTTTGTTGTGCAGACTCGGACTCGGACACGGACTCCATGATGTCTCGTGCATGCACGGGAGTGTTCGGGGGGTAGGCGTGGACTGGCACACTTCTATGCTGATTGTGGGATGATCTAAAATATCAAACTCTGTTTTTGAGTATTGGTATTTAGTCCCACATCGGATAGGAGAAGAGGTGAAGTCTCAACTCCACTCTATAAATAGAGCCCCTTGGCCTCCTTTGAAAGATGCACCAAGAAGAGAGTTGAGGGAGTCTGTTAAGTCCAGGAAGCCCGTTCAAGTCTCAAATATTGACTTACGAGCGTTCCAGAAGTTCTCCTGAACTTGCTGGTTCCTGGGAGCTTATCCGTACTGCGGGTATAGCTTTGAGCGCCGGTGTTCAACACCCCAGCGAGATCCGCTCTTCTTCTTCCTTCCTCTTTCTGTTGCCTTCGAGAATCTGAGACTCAACTGTTGTTGATCATCTCTTGTTGCCTTCGAGAAACCGCTATTGCAAACGCGATTCGATTTTTTTTTAATCGTTTAGGCTACGCAATCAGCATTATTTGCATCTCTTTTTTAGGGATTGCAACTGCATTATTTGCATCTTTTTTTTAGGGATTGCAATCAGCATTCTTTGCATCTCTTCTTAGGGATTGCAAATGAGTTTTTCCATCGATTGTTTGCAAATAGACTAACATATATGATGGAATAATTGAAAGTAAAATTAGGGACTAAAACCCGTAAGTCCAGAATCTTAATAACTTCATATAAACTCAGAAAATATGAATTAAATCTCAAAAATTTAAAATTTCACAAAATAATTCAAATATATATATATAAATCGAAATCCGAAATCCAACTTAATATCCAAAATGCAATATACACAACTAAAACTCACGAAACTTGGGAAACACGAAGGTGTCTATGTGTTTGACGTGTTCGGGTACTCACGGGATCGAACCCTTGTCCGTATCGTATCCACGGAGTGCGTATCAGAAAATCGAATTCGCGTGTCGTGCACGTGCGTTTCGTCCGATTAGATGCCGCATGCAACACGAGAAGTCTCATGCTCGTGCACATAGCTAGGTAGGGTCCCAGGGTAGGTCTTGGACATGCTGACACAACACCACGTCGCGTCTACGCGAATCTCCCGGGCGGCCTGCACGCGGACGCGTGTATGTACGTGCTCGTGGGCGTATGTAGGGTCTCGTGGCTCGTGATTCGAGCCACGTCGTGACTCGGGATCGAGTTCCTGGGTAGTCTAGGTATAGGTCTACGTGCTCGTGCTCCTGGAACGGGTCCTCGATGCGCCGTGTCCGCGTACGAAGGCCGTGTCAGCGGCACTTTCAGCCGCGTGCACAGTGCAGGCTGAACAGTGCATGCAAAATTTCTCCGCGTACAGTTCACGAAACGACATGAAATTTTATGGGCATATGGGCAATGCCCTAAAAATGCTCTAGAAAGTTCTTCTCCTCCCCACAGTCACAACGCAATTCTTTTGGCACGAATCGAATGCCGGATGAGAAAGTTAGGGTTTGAAGAAAAAGGGAAACTAGGGTTTTGATCTAGTGGAGGCTATGAGATTTCTTCACAAATGAGGGGTGCTGCTGCTATGCTTGGTCGGCCATAGGTAGGAGGTATTAGGGTTAGGGTTAATTCATGGGCCAAGCCCTCTAAGTTGCTACAAAGGCCCAATGACAAAAAGCTTAAAGGCTTATACAAAATGACTTAAAAACCCTTAAATAATTGTAGAAAAATAGGTAAAAATTCTAAATTAAATCTGATAAGCCAATAATAAAACTTATCAAATTATTAGGCTTCTAGACAAGGTTGACTAAGGTTATACCATCTTGGTCCTATCAAAACACCAATCCAAACCACACAACAATCAATTTAATTAACATTTAAATAAACTTAAAATAATACACAATGACTAAAATATCCCTAATTAGAAATATGAGTGTGACTAGTAATTAGTTTTCTAATATCATGGTTAGTCTCTAATCATGATTAGCTAAGGTTAAACCGACTACTAACACCACACCAATTAAAATAGTATAAATTAATCCAAAAAATAAAAATCACATAATTACCAAAATACCCTTATTTTAGAAATGGTGGTTACAGAATCAATGATAATATTATAGTGATCATGTTTACTTGTGAGATATGGGTAGGAGGAATACAATCTGTATGCATGTCGTTTACATAATTTACAAATTCGCAATATAATTCAATATTGATAGAAGTCTTGCACCTCATGTATTGGCTGCTATATGTCTTAATTTGTTAACTTGTAAAAAAATTTCTATTCTGGCACACAATGGTACATGTCGGTATTATTATTTTCCTTGAGTTTGTCTTGTATGCTAGTTCCTTAATATTTGTATCTTAGATATGCATTTTCTAGTTTTGTTCTGATTCTCACATATCGAATTCTAGTATCCAATATTTTAGTATAACTTTTGTTACATTGATCACATTTGAATAACACATGTTACATTGTCTAACTTTATTGTACTATTGTATTTACTTAATGTGAGGATGACATATATGTCACTATAGAACAACCATACTTGGAGAAAATGCTTTTGGAAATGTTTGATTAATAAAAGTTAGCCCTTAGTTTATTTTCTTTCTTTTTCTTTAGTTTATTTAGAGGATTTATTCCTGAGTATTGGATTCTTATGTAGTTTTTTGGTTATTACTTATTTTAGAGATAATTATTTGTCTTTGTTTTTGTAGTCACATTATTGATATGTAGATGGGCTAGATAGTCTTTAGATATATTGATATTATTGTATGGATGTGGATTAAGGTATAATTAACATACTACTGCTAATATTGTCACATAGGCTGAACATACTAACATATTCATATCTCAAAAAGTTGGACCAGGTGTGGCAATTTTTGTTAATAATAATTCAAAATATGGTAAAATAATGACATAAAATGGGTAACACACCATGTTTATCATGACTAGCGATGGACATGTGACCTACTAGCAACGAATGATGAGCGAGATACAAGTGAGTAGTAGATCTATCTCTATTAACATTGTTAATTTATGTGGGTAACCCACATGAAGCTAACAAACAAATGGGTGGTGGACAATATCAATCCCAAATTTTGTTCATTCATAAATTTCTAAACTTTCTGCACCCCCTCCAAATCCAAGCGCTAGCCCTAAACCCTCTAATCTTCTCTCCTCCATCATGTACCCAAACCTCCACCACACGGCCGCCTACCCTCCTCTGGTCGACCATACGACCAGCCCCAAATGCGAAGCCCTTCCTTGTGCTTCTTCCCGAGTAACGGCGCAGAGATCTCTTCCTTTGTGCACCACTACCTTTGTCACCTCTATGCACCCCCAAGCTTTTTGGCCTTCGTGTTCCCATATGCTCCGTCTGTCTCTATACATCCCTGAGTTCTATATCCTCCAAGTGCCCTGAGCTCTGTGTGCCCCTGACTCCCTTAAATAACCTTCACTATCGCACATCTCTGATAGGGCAAAGCTTATACTACCAGAACTCGATTTATTCAATTGATTATTTTGTCTTGATTTGGTTTGGATTTAAACATAAATTCTTAATGGATTTGCCCAAAATTGGTTGATAGATTTGCCCTCAATTGGTTAATATTTTCCTTAAAATATTGTCCTCTCATAGTTTTTACACGAACACAATTATGTGGAAAATTGAGATCAAATATTGTCCTAAATATTGAACATTTATTTAGTTAATATTGACTGGAACTATGACTGAGCATAAAAATACAAAAATTTAAAAACAAAGTTTAGTCACTGATGCAATCGGATAGTGTCTGATTTGTTTTACACCCGCAGCATATGGTCTTTATATCCATAGTTTGAGGTTGGATGGATTAAAATTACAATTGTTGCCCACTTGAAATCTTTGACTGCTAACAATACTATGGTGGTACTTGATGTCAACTCTACACATTTTAAAATCAATTACACATGTCTGTTGTAGCTATTCTATTTTATGCTTTAGTAATTGATTGATGTTTGCAGATAAGTTCATGTTTCGATTTATTCATTGTATATACATAACCTTGATAACATTCTTGACTATCATACAAGAGCAAAATGAGGTGATACAAATGACATGCTCTGAAAAGAAAACATAGAAAAAAAGTCTTCAATAGTGTTCTTGGTTGATGGACAAACATATGCTGCTTTGGAGTTGTAGGTTATGCTTGATGTCAAGCATCCTATGGCTCTTATGGTCCCTTTGTATATTTTTGATCTAGATATGTTGCATTGACATAAGTAAAATATATATACATTGAAAAAACATGTTAACCCATAAGTATGACATAGTATTCTCGGAGGTCTTCTCCTTTTTTAACCCCAAAATTTATGTAATATATGTCATATTTGTCATCAAGGTAGAGAACTTTATCCTATAAGAAGGCATCTTTGAAGTGCCTTAGAAGTGTTGGGATATACAAATTAAAAATGGAAAAGTATGATATATTTGTTACCCAAAAAAAAGTTCTGGTAGGTGTCGTTGTGTGCTAGGTAGGGCTATATTATTGACGAAACCAAATTTTTTTTTTAATAAAAATATAACATTAGATAATTAATATATGGGTCTTGTATTTAAATTAAGTTCTTCTACTCTTGAAAAATAGATTTTCCCTAATTAAGTTCTTTCATACTTGAGTAATGGAATCATGATCAATACTGATGAACAAAGTAAATAGTCTAGACTTGTTAAGAAATGTTATAGTGACAATATTTACTTGTGAGAAATGGTAGGAGGAATACAATCAGTATGCATGTGGTCTATGTAATGTACAAATTCGTAACGTAATTTAACATTGATAGAAGTCGTGCACCTCATGTATTAACTGTTATATGTCTTAATTTGTTAACATGCAAAAAAATTGTATTCTAAACACGTCTGAACATGTACATATTGTTATTTTACTTTAGATTGTCTTGTATGCTAGTTCCTTAATATCTGTATCTTATATATGCATTTGCTGGTACTGTTCCTATTCTAACTTATCGAATTCTAGTTTCCAAGATTTCAATATATCTCTTCTTACTTTGATCACATTCGAATAATACACATGTTATATTGTCTAACTTTATTGTACTTCTGTATTTGTTCTAATATGAGACGTCATTATAGAACAACCCTACTAGGAGAAAATGCTTGATTTATAAAAGTTAGCCCTTAGTTTATTTTCTTTCTTTTCTTCAGTTTATTTAGAGGATATATTCCTGAGTATTGGATTCTTACGAACTTGTTATGTTATTACTTATTTTAAGATTATTAGTTGTCTTTGTTTCTGTAGTCATATTATTGATATGTGGATGAGCTAGATAGTCTTTAGATTTATTAATATTGTTGCATGGATATGGATTAAGGTATAGTTATTAAACTACATCTAATACCGCCATATGGGCCGAACATACACATATATTCATATATGAAAAAGTGGGAGCGGGGTGTGACATTTTTTGGCTAACATTCACTACAAAATACGATAAAACAATGACATAAAAGATGGGTAACATACCAAGTTTATCAATGACTAGTGACAAATATGTGACCTGCTAGCAAAGAATGACGTGCGTGATGCAAGTGTGTAGTAGATCTGTGTCTATTATTATTGCTAATTTTAGTGGGAAAACCCACATACAGCTAAGAAACTAATGTGCAGTGCCCAATATCTACCCTAATTTTGGTTCATTTAAAAATTTACAAACGTTCTGCATCCTCTAATCTTGTCTCCTTCTCAGTGTGCCCAAACCGCGACCATGCGACCTCCCATCCTCCTTCAGTCGACCCCACGACTAGTGCCAAATGAAAAACCCTCCCTTATGCTTCTCCATAAGTAACAATGCAGAGTTTTCCTCCTCTGTGCACCCCTATCTTTGTCACCTCCATGCATGTCATGACCGCACTCGGTATAGGGACACGAGTAGTGAACAATGTCCAGCCTACATCGTAGCATCGATGGTAGAACGTTGTCTAGATCACTAACTATCTATCTCACACAATGATATAATGTACCTGTCATAGATCTCAACTCCCAATGGACAGGTATAAATGATAACACTGAATACCCACTCACAATCTAAAGCATGATAAGATATCAAAGAAGTCTAATAAACTACAAAGTCTAAAACATCAACAACTTCTAATTACAATATCCATATCCAAATCTCGAATATAATAAACAAAGTCTCCACTATATATACATGCAAAGAATTCTTACAGTGAGTCTATCACAAAGCTACAATAGTAACTAAGCTCCTCGTAATCACTCCTAAGTATTAGGTCCCATGGTTGCTATTCCCTCCTCGGATCCGTAGAATGTAGGGTACAAGTGCTCTAAGCGATCATCTGGAAAATATATCCAGCCAAGATGGAACGAGCACACCTTTTCTAGCAATTTTAATTAAATGACAAAGACTATAAAACAATTATAGTAAGTAATACTTGATGAACAGGAAAATAAAGAGTCAGAAAATGGAATGAACAACAACTAAATAAAGTACAAGAAAAGTGAATATGATGAGCCAGAAGAACATGGTAATAAAGACTGTAGATAAAGATAACTAAACAAGAACATATGTGATGTGAGTCCAGCCATTATAATGTAAGTCCAATAAATATAATCCAGTAGAAAGCACTAAACCAGTGTGCTTTAAAATCTCTCTTTCGACATATAAACGACTAGGAGGTAAATATGACACATCGTACACTTGACAAGTGTATGATGGCTATCTTTTCAGATTAGACCAGTAGTAAATACAACATATCGCACACTTGACAAGTGTGCGATGGCTATCTTTCCAGATTAGACTACTAGTAAATACGACACATCGTACACTTGACAAGTGTGCAAGTGTGCGACGACTATTTTTTCCAAATTAGACCAGTAGGGGTGATTCCAACATGATTAGGAATGTTTACATGTCTACTTGAGTATTTTCTCGCTCCGATTAGTATAAGTGAATCTATATCTCGATACATAAATTAAGTACAAATCTAGCCAGATAGTAAGTGATGCTAGTAGGTGTTTCCAGTAAGTGATTCCAAAAATAGAGGCCAAACAGGTAAGATACATGTGTCAAGTGAATGAATCCAAAACTACCAATTCGTGTCATGTCAGAGAATCAGATAATACTATACTAGAAGCTGAATCATAATAATTATCAGATAAATAAAAACTATCAGAGAATATACTCGCCTGCGGTCGTGAGCAATAAATGTGGATCAAAGTCCAAACTGATGTCATGAGATATACAATGTTACTTGGTGTTCTATAGTAAAATATATATATATATATATATATATATATATATATATATATATATATATATGCATTAATTATATGCTTCTAGGCTTTTTCTAGGTAATAGGAGTCAAACTAGGTCAATTATAGGCTTTCCGGGTGAATCCAGGTCAACCTTGGTCAATCGAGTCTAATCTATGTTTAGTTTACCTATTATCTACATATTAGTTAAAGCTCTTTACTCACATAACCTATACCTTCGTTATTACTAAGATACTCTACTATAGTCATTTACCTACACTAGTTATCTTTGAACACACACACGTATATATATATATATATATATATATATATATATACACACATGGCAGTTCCTCCCCCCTCCCCCATTCTTCCACCTTCTATGGCTGTCCCTCCCCCCTTCCCCCTTCTTTCGGCTTCCCTCCCTCCCGGTCTCCGCCACTCCCCCTACTTTCCTCCTCGACGCCGCCCGTGCGCTGGCCTCAGATATTCGGATCGGCTTTCCCATCTACCCTCTCCGGCGTGCGCCTTTCTCCATCTTCTAGCCGTAGGCAGAGACGGCAATTCCGTCACCCTTATCTCCCCATGCCGAGGCCACCGTGGCAACCACCCTCCCTGGGTCCTCCCCTTTTATCCTCGACGCTCCCCCTCCATCGAATGAACGAAAGAGTAGCTAGCCCTCCTAGGGCGCTGGTGGGTTCGGTCTCCCCCGAACGCCGTCCCTCCGCCGGCGTCGCCGTCCATCCGTCCCTCGCCTCTTTTGCCCGCATTCACTCCGATGAAGGTCGCTGCTCTTGAGGCTCGAAACGCCCCTCCCAGTGAAATCGGTTCGGTCCCCCCTTGTCTGACTCGGGCAAGGATGTTCCTTCATCAGTTGCAGTGGCCGGCGCCATTGACCCTATCCTAGACTCGGGCTATGCATCGGCTCGGGTCGCATCAGCCTTCTGCTCTCTCCCCTCGTGCGGTGTGTCGGTACTTGGATCCGAGTCCCAGCTGTCGTTTTCCTATCCCAGCCCCCGAGGCTCCAGTTCAAATTTCCTCCCCCTCGGGCGACGTGCATCCATGTGTTGGCGTCATCCCCCTTGCGCCGAGAGCTCACGGGTTTCCTCTCCCCTTTTGTCGAATGCCCACGGGCTTCCTCTCTGGGTGCCAGCTGACCACCACCTAGCACAACCCACTAATTGTTCCCCAAGTCCCTCTCTTGTGGAGGCAGGGGCTCACGTGCCCCCCTTGGCCCCACCGGCTGGCAACTCCGTGGCACAACCTACGGTTTGTGCAGGGGCTCACATGGTGGGCCATCCCCCTCTTTCTGCGGGCTCACCTGTCCTCCCATGGCATAACCTGCGAATGGTGATAGCTATCGCTGCCCGTTGGTGCACGCATTGACTTGCGCCACCCCGGTTCCGTGTCATCCTCCGACGCTTCCAGCGCCTAGTGTAGGCTACCGTCGCCCGGTGGCACTCGCGACAACTTGTGCCCCCACTCCGGCACGGAACACGACAGACCGTGTCCCTCCTTGCCCCTCGGTGTATGCTAGGTCTTGTGCCAGCCATGTTGGCTAGGCGCTTCTTCCAGCGATCCCGCTCCCCCCGACGAATGTCTCGTCTCTCCCCGGCCTTGCTGGCATTGCGCACCCTATCGCCCCCCTGGCGCATGGTGCCACATCGTCTCTCACATTCCCTCCCTTCTGCCACATGGCTTTTGGCGCTGGCTTTGCCCCGTCGACTTCCAACCCCTCTTCGGCGCCAACATCTGTTGGAGTGGCTCTTGTGGGCATGCGTGCGCGCTAGCCTTTTCGATGGCATCTCTGACCTCTGGGCGCCATAATCAGTGTGCCAACCCCATGACGCACCTCACTTCCCCCGCTAGAGAGCAGGAGTCGTCCCCTCTGGTCCATGCTCACCCCATTGGCCACACCTCTCCCGATGTTCCTGGACTCTCCTCCACTTTGGATAATCCCAGTGCAGTGGTCCCACATGGAGACACCTCTCACTAAGCCATCCCCAGCGCGGTGGTCTCTCCTCGTGCTCCCTCTTATGCCAAGGTTCTTCGGCCAGATCGTGGGAGGTATTTACCCCATCCGGAGGTTGAGATTTAGCTTCCGGACGTAGATTTCCCGCTACCAATCGCCGGCTACCCCATCCGTGTCCCCTTCGCCGCGTTAGCAATCTTCTCCCTATCCTCCTCCTTCAATAAGACATTTGTCCTCAAATTTGGATCGGGATGCCCGAAAATCACCATAGTCATGGAAGCTGTTGCAAGATATGGCCTCTCCAATGCCTACCGGGTTGCCCCGCTTGACCCCAAGCACATATTCCTCCACCTTTCATCCGAACTGGACTATTCAGAAGTCCGGGCCAAGGGCACCTCCAGAATCGGCTCACAGACCGTCAAAATCGTCAATTGGTCTCCTAACTTCAACCCCAAAGTTGACTCGACAATCATATCCACATGGATCACCCTCCCCAACCTTCCCTTGGTTTGCTTCACCGCAGCTGCCCTCAAATGGATAGCCAGCTCCTTTGGGACCATGGTAGCCATCGCAGAAGAAACCCGCAACCTCTCCAAGTGCAACTACGCGAAGATTTATATGGAGTTAGACCTCGCGAATGACCCTTCCAAACTTATAGAGATCGAACTCGGAGATCAAACACACCGCCAATCGCTGGTTTATGACAACAACATCATCTTTTGTAAACACTGCCAGATGAGCGGGCATCTAATGCAGCACTGCTTCCGTGCCCACCCAGAGCTAAAGAAGTCGAGCCCGCGCAACCCGTGCATGTCGGCTGCTCACCGAGACCCGGTAACTGACAATCAAACTTTGCCTTCCAATCATACCCTCATTATTGACGGTCCTACACAACGGCCATGCCACCGCCCGACCGTCATGAATAGCTCCACTATCGTCCCATTTAACCCACCTGCTTTCTCACTCAACAATTCTTTTGAACTCCTCACATGCACCACTTCTGATAGTGATCACGATAACTCAAGTGAGCCCATCTCGTCCAACCCCGGCGGAGACGTCCAGCCAGATTCCCCTAAGCCTGACGGTTCTGCCGAGCGGCACAACCCCCCTCAAACACATCACCCAGGCATTGATGTCGTTCCTACCGCGCCACCCCCCCTCTAAACCCACTACCTATCTGAGCTCATAATCCTCCGTCCAGTAGACTCTCACTCTCCCACTCTTACCACCTACCGCCCTCATCAACCTGGAGAGGTCCAGACGTAGAGCCGCCCTGAGCAGTATACTGACCCCCGGCTTCTCGACGCTCATCCAACTCATCTCACACCCGAGCCGACTATCCCCTCGACAGATGCTAGGCCCCCTCGGTACTCTCCCCTTCACACAGCGAACTTTCATCCCAGCTTCAACCTTACTTTAACCGGTAGGTTCTGGCAAGACAAGGAAGCGTGTTTACTGGACCGTGGGAACCCATTATGTGCCCTGGAAGAATATGAAAATGATTCTACTATCTCCTCCATAAATGTTAATGGTAGCAGCGAACCCGGTTGGACTAGCAATGCTACCAGAGTCAACGGGTCCATAATCATACCCACCAAAAAATCTCCTCCAAGAAGAACAAAAACAAACAAAAGCATCAAACGGCTATGACAACTAGGTCCGCCATGAAGCTCAATCACCTCCCTCATACTAACACATCAAATGCTTAACATCATCTCCTGGAACGTGAGAGGGCTTGGAAACAAACCGACGCTGAATATAATCCTCAGCCTCAAGAAAAGTAATTGAATAGACCTCTTAATCATTATTGAACCAAAAATTCTAAAAAAATCAAAGCCACTCAACTCAAGCTAGGATTCCCACATGCCATCACAGGATGTAATGACATCTGGATCGTCTTCGCGCTAGAATTTAAATTTGGCACCATAAAAGACTCGCCTCAGGCCCTATCTTATTGGGTTGAACATCCGGCCCTCAAGTCCCGCTCCATTCTTTTCGCTGTTCATGGAAGTTGTGACATCCCCGAGCGTAGATTGCGTTAGGAAGACCTGTTGGAAGCTGCATTACCCTAACAAGGTCTTCTGTGGCTCTACATCGGAGATTTCAACACGGTGTCCTATAGAGAGGAGAAATTCGGTGGCCGCACGCCCCCCAGCCTGCGATGGACGACTTCAACAACTTCATCTTCCACGAAAACTTAACCCCTATCCCCTTCTACGGCAGCACATTCACCTGGTGCAACATATAGGAGGGTCATCGGCGGTAGTACTCCGGTTTCGATCGGGCGATGATCAACGACAGTTGGTCTGATATGGGCCTGATCACAAACCTATCTCATCTGAACTCCCCTGAATCGGACCACTCCCCTCTTCTCATCAAGATCAGCAAATACCACACCACCACTAAAAAACCATTCCGTTTTCTTGACTTTTGGCGACATCACCCCTAATTCTAGAACATCGTGGCTTCCGCTTGGAACTCCATTTCGGAACGTGACCCCTGGTTCTAATGGCGGCCAAACTTAAAGCCACACATAAGGCGTTAACGTCCTGGAGCAAAGAGGCTTTTGGAGACATCTTCCAGGCTATTAAGGTGGCGGAGGACGACGTCACCTACGCTGAGACCTCGTTTGCCACCGAAAGATCTCCGGCTGCCAGCGCCTCACTTAACCAAACCAGAGCGCTTCTTAAATCTAAGATTAAAGTAGAAACGGAATTCTGGAGGCAAAAAGCCAGATTGACCTGGGACACCGATGGTGATCGGAATACCAGGTTCTTTTACGCATGTGTCAAAGGCCGCAGGAACAAATTAAAATTACACCAGATTTACGACGACAATGGCACCCTGGTAGACGACCAAGAAGGTATTCAGGCTGTGGCAACGAACTTCTACTCTAACCTTTTCATTAAAGATCCTGTCATTAAAGACGTTGGGCTCCTGTCCGTTATCCCATCCTTCATCAGCGACAGCGAGAATGAGACCATGTTGGCTACCCCGACGGAGGAGGAGGTCAAAGCGGCTGTTTGGTCCATAAATGAACACGGTGCTCCGGGGCCGGATTGCTTCAATGGGGTCTTTTTCAAAGCTTGTTGTTACATCTTAAAATCTGACTTTTTGGAGGCCACTATAGCCTTTTTCCAAGGGGCGAGATACCTCAATTCCATTTCTTGCGCCAACATCATCCTAATCCCCAAGAAAGACAACCCAAAAACCTTTAAAGACTTTCGTCCTATCAACCTTTGCACCTTCACCAACAAGATCATATCGAAGATCATTGTCAAATGGATGTCCAATCTCCTCCGCAAAATCATCTCCGAAGAGCAAAGCGGATTTGTTAAAGGGCGTAACATTACTGAAAATATTCTCTTCGCCCAAAGATGATCACATGTATGATGTTCTCGTCCAGAGGGGGAACGTGGCCATCAAACTGGATATGGAGAAGCCATACGATCGCCTGGACTAACAAATCATGATCTGGGTATTCAGGGCTTTCGGCTTCTCCGAACCCTGGATTGACATCATATTCAGATCTATCAGCAACGCTTGGTTTTCCACCGTCATCAATGGCCAGGCAGCAGGGTTCTTCCGATCCACTCTCGGGGTTAGACAGGGGGACCCCCTTTCTTCCACCATCTTCATCATTACGGCAGAAGCTCTCAGCAGAAGCCTCAATAGCATATCCAGAATGCCCAGTTTCCACCACCTCCACACCACAACTGGCTGTCCTCTCATCACACACCTGGCGTACGCTGACGACATCCTTATCTTCTCCTATGGAGATAGTGGATCTATCGAGGTGGTGTTGAGTACGATCGTGAGATACACCACATGCTCCGGACAGCACGTCAATAACAGCAAGAGCGTCATCTATACCCATCACAAAGCTGACAGAACCCGCTCAGCCGTGCTCTCCAACATAACCTCGTTCGACATGGCCTACCCATCTTTTTAATACTTGGGTTGCCCGTTGGTGTACAAAAAGTCTAACTCGGGAACATACGAGCACCTTGTAAACAAGATCCATAAACTGATCGCAGGATGGCACAACGTAACGTTATCTCCAGGGGGCAAGATGATCCTTATCAAACACGTTCTCTCTTCCATCCTGTTGTACACCCTAGCAGTATGCTTCCCTCCCAAGAAGGTTCCCCTCTCTCTCGAATCCCTCTTCGCCAAGTTCTTCTGGCATCAATGTGACGGTAAGGACAAACACCACTGGGCCGGTTGGGAGACCATGGCCAAACCCACCGAAGAAGGAGGTCTGGGATTCAGCAGACTTTCACACATCGTGGACGCCTGCTCCATGAAGCTGTGGTAGAAGTTACGCACGGAGAGCTCGTTATGGACGAGGTTCATGAAAGCTAGATACTCCAGATTATCCTATCTGTCGGAGGCGGTCACTAATAACAGATCCTCGGTGTCGTGGCGTCGTATAATTTAGGGATGCAACATCGCATAACCTTTAATCCGTCTTCAGTTTGGTGATGGTCGCTCATCGGCCTGTCTGGAGTGGTGGTTAGGAGAAAACACCTTACAGCCCAACGTTCGAACACTGTAGGGGTGCAAAATTAGGAACCTATGAGAGGGCAGTTCCGGATGGAATTAGGGGAGGGTCAGGGATTGGCTTGTTCAGCTGGCGGTCGCCGGTCTACTTACAGCTAATCTGCGAATCACTGACATGACCGACACATGGAGATGGTCCCCTAACCTGTGTGGGACTTTTACACTGGCTTCCACCAGACTGGGGCCAGAGGGAACAGAGTGCCGGATTCTACGTGTGCCAAGTTTTGGCAATCTTGTATTTCCATCAAATGGTCAATTCTTATATAGCGAGCACTACGCCGGAAGCTTCCGACGGATGACCAAATCAGAGCTTTCGGATTTAGCCTCGCGTCCAGATGCCACTGCGGCGTGGAGCACACTTCAGAATGGGTAGAGCACGTCCTTCATTCGGGTGAGTTGGCAAATAGTATTTGGCTCAGAATTTGTCTTGTCCCCCCAACTGGGTGCTTCCACGATCTCTTGGACAGATGGAGCTGCTCCTACGGGCATCAGATCGTTGTAGCCGCTGGTATTTGGGTCCTATGGAAGAACAAGAACAAATTCAGATAAGAAGGCCGCCAACTCCTCCCTTCATAATCGTACAGAAAGGTTATCAGATAAACTCTCAAAACAAGAAGGCGCTGCTCTCACGCCTCCAACACTTTTTCGGAAGCCCTTGCTTAGGCCATTCTTCGGATTTCTCACGACTCCCATGTCGGCTGTTGTATAGATCCGATTCCATTTTGTGCGCATCTTGCGCTGTTTGTTTTATTTTTCTCTTGTCGCGTTGAGCGCGCTTACTAGTATAGGCTTCGACATTTTGTGCCTATTACTTCAATAAAGTTTTGGTTTAAAATATATATATATATATATATATTTAATAGAGAGGACATATTATTGAAAAAGGAAGTGGCTCGGGAAGAGCAATACAGTGACTCCCAGAGGCTAAACACACAAAACATCTCTGGTGAGCTTAGCAGACAACAGGAAATAATCAAAAGGTAGAATTTCGAATTTTCAAAAAATCAAAAATTTGAAATTCAAACAGAACGTGTGGGCTGACAGCCCTAAGAAGGGAGGGCACGAAGCCCAACGGGGTCTGTGCGCTACCCGACAGCACGCGGAACGAGGGCACGCTGCCCGAGGGGATAGCGTACTGCACGTGGCTGGGCGGAACGCTCGAGGCTCCTCGGGGCCCCCGCGGCGGGTCGCAGGCGGCGGAGGGGGCGGGGCCGGTGAGCGTTGGCGGGGATGACGTGGTTCAGACGGTGGAGGGAAGGGCGAAAAGTCTCCGCCGGCCGACAGGCGTGAGCCGGAGGAAGAGAGGGGGGAGAGGAGCCGGTAGGGCTCCGTTGGAGGACCGTTGGGGACGGTGGACCACGGCCCGAGGCTGGGCGTGCGTCCCCAGGCGCTGCACTGCACGAGAAAGGGCACTCTGCCCAAGGGGACAGAGTGCACGGCCCGAGGCCGGGAGCGCGGAACCCGAGCGGCGAGCCCGCGACACGAGACCGGTGGGGGGCATCCACCCGGAGGAGGGAGGGGCGGGCGGAGGGGGGGCTCGACCTCCAGGGGGAGGGAGCTACGCCGGGTGCGGCATTTCCGGGGGAGATCGAGGATGAAAGAGGGGAGGGGTAGGGGGTCTCGGCCGCCGAGAGGAGGGCGCGGCCGGCCAGGTGGTGGGGGGGTCCTACCCCCGGCTGGGGTTATTCTCCGACAAGTGACGGAGAGACCGCCGGAGGCTTCCGCAAAGGGGGCGGGAGGACGACGTCGACGCGGTGAACGGAAGGCTGGCCGTCGCCGACGACGGCGCTGCCAAGAGATCCCATGAAGGTGGGTTACTGGGGGAGAGCTCTACCGCCGACGAGTGGAGATGGTCCGACGCCAGGGAGCGGGTGGGGCCGCCTAGGGGGACGAAACCTAGGAAGGAGGAGGAGGCCAGCACTAGGGAGGCAGGGCCGTCGGGAGGCTCATCCGGAGGGCTGAGCGAGGACGAGGCCGAGTTAGGCCATCGCAGGGAGCGGGAGGCCGGAGCCAAGGGGGACACCGCGGGGATGGACGAGGGGGGTTGGGAGGCCACCGGCGGCGGAACGAAGACCGGTGGATGAGCCGAGGCGGGGAGGGGGAGAGGAGCCTCCAGGGACGCTGGAGCGAGGACGTCGGGCGCGGCGGGGGGTGGCGACGAAGCGGGATCGACGAACGCGGAGTCCTTCCTGCGCCGTACGCGGGGGCGTCGGGGGCGACGCCGAGGGCGGCGCCGAGGGGGGCCCACGGCGAGGGGAGAGAAGAAATCCCACGGCAGGAAGAGGCTGACCAGGGGGAAACCCCCCCACTGGGGGTGACCAGACGTTCGGCCGACCGAGAAAGGTGGCCCGGTGGGAGGCGAGGCCAGGGGCCTGGCCGAGGAGGCCGACCGACCAAGAGTGCCAACCGCCCGCTGCTCGCCCGAGCGATCGCCATCCCCAGCTGGCTCCTTCCATCTCTATATTAATAGGTAAGTAGATACATAGATAAACAAATAGATACATCGATAGAATAGAAAAATGACTATATATATATATATATTTATATATATATATATATATATATTATATATATATATTATATATATATATATTAAATAGATAAGTAGATACGTAGATAAACAAATAGATACATCGATAGAATAGAAAAATAGATAGATAGTTAGGTAAATAGATATGTAGGTAATTAGACTACTACCTATTGACACAAGGCTACCTATACTGATATATGTTCTTCCTATACAAATGATATATGATCCCCCTCTCATAGACGTATACACAAAGCCTATAGGACTGACTTAAGACTGATACAATGTATTATGACTGATACACATCTATGTGACTGTACTAAGACGGCCTAAAGCCCTTCACCACAGTTCCTTGGACTGATACTATATTCCTCCTCACCTAGCATTAACTGATACCCCACAATATCAATTATGCATGACCATATATTCACATATGAGTTTCAGGCAAGCCAAATCCTCTCCCTAGCTTATGTGCCAACCTACACTACTGCTTCTATTCTTAAGATAGCTGCTGCCAATGACTATGCTCAACCTAAGCCCTCTAACATTAAGCCACTAGTACATCCATGCTACATAAGTCCTCTTTGCTATCAGTTAGCTATATACACGTGCGGCTCTCCTTCCTCTAATACACAAGGTATATGGTTAAACCGTCACAAACTGATACAATATTTCAGTATATGACTGATATATTGTGCCTCAAGATTGATACATTAGTTCCTATTCCCTTTGCCTGTATGATAGTAGCTAAGATACTCTCACTTCATTACCTATTCGAAAAAATATAGGTCCCCCTACATGTACACTGATATACATCCCCTTTCACTAATAACAGTTACTGATAAATGCTAAACTCAAGCCTATTCCCTCTTCCTATCAATTGATTCGCATGTCATCTTCTCCTCAAGACACCCCCTATATCCGAAACATTGAAAGCCTATACATATTGATACAATGAATGAACATATTAGTTCATATAATCCTATATAACATCTAAACTGATACACAATAATCCCCTTCTATGATTGATACATTATCTCCAACTGATACAAAAGTTATACTATATATATATATATATATATATATATATATATATATAAATATATAAATATATATATATATATATATATAAATATATATATATATATATATATAGATAGGTAAATACTTATGTATTCTAGAACTGATAAAAATATTATTATAATAGTCCCAACACATCTCAACTCTCTCTTCACATCAATCCCCCTCTCATACCTGCCTAAGTGTAGTCCTTGTTGCAGCCAAAGGACCAAGTCCCTGCCTGTATTGATGTGCAGGACCTTCTGCACCTAGGCAGAAATTCCCTTGCCAGGGGTTTAATACCCTTTCCAGGGTTCACTCTTCCCTCTACACTCACTCTATACTCTCACACAAAGTTAATTAGACACTCACACACTAATAATGAACACACTCACACATAGAAATATAGGGATCAGTTAACCCCCTTTACATGTAGCTGCTACAGGCTAAGGCACCAAGGCCTCCACCCTATCACTGATACAAAAGAAAAATATGACTGATAAAAATACACTGTACTGCTAACATATGCTTTCCCTTATTCGTTACCTTCATAACAGATACAATGATTAACCAGGATTGATACAATTTCTCCTTACATATATATATATATATATATATATATATATATATATATATATATATATATATATATATATATATATATATATATATATATATATATAGGCACACATACAAACTCAAAATAGCCCCTCACTCTCAAGTAATGTAAAATCGTATATTACCCTCAAATATTACCAATTAAACATATAAATAATAATATACATATTACTATACATTTAAAAATAAGTATCAAAACTGAATTTAGAGTATTGGGTGCTCGTTTGGTTATTTTGTCAAACACTTAGCGTACGTATCGAATACGTTGAGATAAGCTCATGATATGCACACCAAAATGGATCCAAATTCGACCCAAAGCATACCCACATATTTTAAATAACAATTAGGACCCAACGAACCAATTTTTAAACCCTAGAAATGTCATTCTTGGATTTCCTCCAAAATGGGTCAAAATACAAAGAAGAAAGTCTTCAAATGGAAGAGAACAGTCGAAACTCGTCACCATTGGCAACCCTAATGCATGAAGGTTCCTATTTGATGCCTCTACCCTATTTAACGCAATTTAGAGGTTTTAGAATGCATATACCTATTGGAAGATGGATTCCTAATGAAAATGGTTCCAAGGTCTAGAAATCCCCAACTCTAAGTGCTCCAATCTCCAATGGCTTGCTTCTAGAGTCTTCTACTCTCTATGGGGAAGAGAATGGCACAAATTTAGGCTAATTTGGAGAAGATTTGGTGGTTCAAACAATTTGGGAAAAAACTTCTAATTAGAGTTAGGGTTTTCAATGGAAGGAGGATGAAGAAGAAGATGTTGGGCTTACATTGAAAAGTAGGCTGCCATAAAGCTAAGGTTTTGGGGTTTTAGTTAATATAAATTGTCCACTAAACCCCTCTCTAATATAATGACAAGTTTAGGGAATAAGCATTTCTTTTTGATTAGGTGTTCAGTCAAACTTTCTAGTTAATCTTGCTAGTCTAACTAGAGGCCAACTAAAGTTCAATTAGGCTAGTCCTAACCATTTACTTAGGTGGTCTGTTCAAGTTAGTTTAGGTCATCTGGGATCACTAACAACTATTCTAACTAAAGGCTAACCATTATTCATATTCAATAAAAAGCATAGGCACTATTATTATAAACAATTAATCCAAAATATTATTAGTTTTGTGAAATAAATTTATCACTCAAAATATAATTTGAATTCACAATAATAACAAGAAAATAGAAAAAGTTAAATAATACCACTCTTCTCGAAAAGTGTTGGTGACAAGTCTACCCTCTTGGAAAAATTTTATCCTCAAAATTTAAAAGTTGGTCGTACTCCTTCTAGGTCAAACCCCCAACAATCAAGGTAAAAAAATTCTACCTAACAACATACAAGATCATGGTCCTACTAGTTGTAAATTCACAGTCTCAATCGGGGTCACTATACTATCTACCACAACCAAAAACATTCTAATAGGTACTAATAGAATCACAAAATAAGATAAAAAGGACCGAAAGAAGAAGAGAAAAAGACAGACCTGCTAACTCGTCACCTGTAGCATTGGTCTCCTTGACCGTCAATACAAAACCCTGCCTCCTTGGGGTCGATCCCTCTAATGGTGTAGGGCATGATGTTGCACCACAGGTGGCCTAGCTCCATCTCTCCGACCCTGTGCTCCACTAAATGGTGGTACGGTGGGGTAATCCTTTATTTGGTGAGCAGCGGATCCACAGAACAAAAATACCTTCAGCCTTCTCCTATAAACATCCCAAGTGTGTCCTGGATTCCTATAGTAGACATAAGTGGGCACCTCGAGTCCTATCCGTGAGGTTGCTGCTGTACCTTCTGAACAAGAGCTCTAGCTGGTGCAAACAACTGTTACGGCTGATACACTTCCTTTTGTCCAAAGGGACGCTTCGTCGGTCATACTGTAATTCCCCGTACCGTTCGGTCCAATTGGAGGAATCAAAATGCCAACGACATTCGGACTTAGCCACACAACAGCTTGTTCGAAGTCCCACTCGGTCGAGGTGACTCCTTGCACCGGTCGGTGGCTTTGGTAAACTTTTCTCAGCTTGCCCTTTACACTAATAAAACGAGAGTTTTTAACTGCACAAGTAGGCTTTGATAATAAAAGAGACGAATCCACATAGTTAAGGGAATAATCCCAAGTTGGGTCGGATTGACTTAAAATATAAAAAGGTCCAACGGTTGGCATAGAAGTGTTGCACGATGTGCTTTCAGAATGACACTCGGTCCTTCGTCCTATGGCTTGGGAGAAGCAAAGTTGGTCTAAGTTGCCACATATTATGAAATTAGCCTAAGTCATAGGCATCGTACATATAAATGCTTGATAAAGCATGTATGGTCCCACTGTCCAATACTTGGCATAGCCAAAGTGTCCTTCAAGTCTCAATGCACGTTTCTATGGTGCAGGGCTTGGCATAGCTTTTGCTCATTCTACGGATTAAGTTTGTGTAAGATTGAGTTAGGCAAACATGTATGTCGGGCTATCAAAATTTTTTTAGGCACTGTCCTACATTTTCTGCGGTGGTTATAGCCATATAGTCCTACAAACTCAAGGCTCATCATACTAAGTATGACTTGGGTGGTAGCGTCGTATAGAACACAAGTTGGTTTAAGGCACGAGCCACAATTGGTTCAGTAAAAAGTTAGCCATGGTCTATGGAACCTAAATAATATGTTTTGTTCAAGTTAAGTAGGAAAGCTATGTAGTAGCCGTTTCTGGGTTTTTAAAGAATGGAAAGTTCAAACGATAGTTTGTCGCCGATGCGGTCCCTCATGGTTCCGAGCATGTTTTGCTCGAGTATGGTTTCAATGCATGATATGCAAAGGGTTTGAGTCATAGTACAAGTTAGGCCATGTATTTACATGAGTCTAGATGAAGTCTCGTAGGTGCGTAGTCATGGACAACTTATGCCCAAGGACGATGTTTCTTCGGACGACAACCTGCGGCCATACGAATCGATCCGGCCATGGGGAAAATACGGTATAGCTGATGCTGGTTAGGCAACCAGGAATTCGTTGGGCTATCTTCGGGGCTGGCTACCTACATTGACCGACCCATCATATTCCTAGCTATGTCCATAGTGGCTAGTTAATGCCAGTGACCATTCATACAAATAAGTTGCCGTACTGAGCGACTATCCGTATGCATGATGTCGGTCAAATCAAAGAAAGTGTAAACATGTCGCAAACTAAGTCAAGGAAACGTATAAATGGTTCGCCTAAAATTTGGCTATAGCAAAGATACGTACTTCGGCACGAGATGTGGCATCGTGTATTTAGTTGTTGGCACAGAATTGAATAAGTCAAATTTGAGTCATTTCCAGTTAAGTCAATAAGGGCCATAAGGTGAGTCTGAGTATTAAGTAATATTGAGTTGCGAGGCACGACCTCGATATGGTGAGGCACGACCACAATGTCACGGTACAAGTATAGGCAAGAATGTGGGGAAGTACTTCCTCAATTATATTGTCACAACCCGCACCCTAGGTAGGGGCACAAGTACGTGACCAAGGCTAGCCTACACCGTAAAAATGGCGCAGAACGTTGTAGGTCTACTAGCCAACAAACAGTATATAATAAATGTCATCTCCGTACGGAGGAATATAGTATGAAATACTGATAAACTCAATCACAATCTAGAAGGAAGAATCATGGCACGAAAACTAGATAGATAAATACCACAAGTGCAATATCCAGCTCAACAACGAGACAAAGAGAGAGAGTCACAAAGTAATATGGTTATACAATCCCAAATATAATATAATAACATAAGTAGCAAGCTGGAGACATGGTCCAGTCCAAAATGTCTATTCTAACTAAACTAAGCTAGTGGCTCGTCGGGCGGAGCTAAGTCCTGCTGAACCAAGGTCTCCAAGTCTAAGCCTACTACGTCAATCAGACCGTAGTAGGTACAATAATCCTCCTCACCGTCATCTGTAATATTTTGTCAACATATCCAGTCAGGATGGAACGAGTACAAAATCTCAAACAACAGTTCTAGTTATACAATATTGAAAATGTAGTAGTAGATAGAGAAGAATATACTAGGTAAAGTAGAGCGTACATGCATCCTGACAGGGTATGTCCAAAATGGTAATAAGATAAGACAAGAGAACAGTGTATAACATATACAAAAATCTGGAACTACTATCTAGGTGAGTTTAGCATTAGTTTTAACATATGATAGGCTTAGAGCTTGATACAATATTTAGCCTGGCTAATCATACGTGAGTGTATGATTAACACTATACAATGATGATACAATATAATACTGTGGGGTATTGATCACATATCTACGCTAACACCCCCATACCTGACTAATATAGTGGATCCAGTCATGACACGTGATTCTCTGAGAAGGTAGCTAGCCTTCACAGGAATCCTGTCTATATAATGCACAAGGAACTAAGAAGACTTTCACAAGGCATGCCATCTATAAGAGGAATAATATCTTATGACGAGATCCAGACAAATATCAATCCGTGTGAACAATGTGTCAAGAGAACAAGGATATCTATACTAAATACTAGAAACAAAGACGATATCATAAAACAGAAATATTATTAGAGAATGTACTCTCCTGTGATATGATAAATAATTCGACTGAGTCCAAGAACAGTGCCTTGAGAACCTATAGATGGAATACTGTATCAATATAATGGTTTAGAAGTGAAATTAAGTCATACTGAGTCAAACTAGGTCAAGATACATCAAACTAAGTCAATCTAGGTCAAACAAGGTCAAACAAGATTGTACAGGGTCAATCTAAGTCATATTAGGGCTAACAAAGTCAAACTTGGTCAATGCAAGTCAAACAAAATTAAACTAGGTCGATTTAAGTCAAAGGTTGACTTACAGTTAACTTTTGGTCAAATGGTCAACTCTGGTCAACCCTAGGTCAACTCTAGGTCAAATTTAGGTCAAACTTGACTAACATTGACTAACAGTTGACTGTGGGTCAACTGGTCAAGTTTGGTCAAGTTCTAGTAAATTTTAGGCAACGGTTGACTTTCGGTTGACTTTTGGTCAAAATAGTCAATCGTGGTCAACCAAGTTCAAAACTAGTCCAAGTCCACTATTCCTAACCATTACCAACCATAAGAACCTAATTTTAGCCATATCTTAAGGTATTAAACCCATATGTTGTGAAATGGGTATTATCCCTACTTATCCCGTTTACCCTTTACTCAAGTACTAAGGCCAAGTAGCTTTTCCTTAGGAGTTCCACTCCCGGCTTCCTAGGGTAGTAGGATACTAACCTACACTAACATTACCTACCAAGTTTTCTAGGTAAAGTGGACATCCAGTCCATCTTATGGTCCATGTTGTCGATTTACCCATTATCTTGAGTATCGCAAGATACTCAATGATATCGTGTGATACCATCCTCCTAATTCCACACGAAACCCCGATTTTAACTTAGGAGCCTACCTACAAAATCTAATTCACATATCTAAGTCCCATCTCAAATTTGGACGCGTTCCGATACTCGAAACTCAAAATCTCCCTCTCACTCACTATCCTACAAATTTCCTAATTCACTCACACTCATTCAAAAACTCACTCTAGACATTCACTCATAGGACTAGTTGGGGGGTCATTTAGGGGATATATATGGGAGTATATATGTATATATATAGGGGTATATATACGTATATATATAGGGGTATATAGGTATATATATATATATATATATATATATATATATATATATATATAGGGGGTTTTAGGGGCTAAAGGGGGGTCAAAAGGCTGCTACTGCTACTGCTATTGCTGCTGCTAATGCATGTTGCTGCTGTTGCTGCCATAGCTGCTATTTTTGCTGCTATTTTGGGGGGAACAACAGCCCCAACTCCCCCTAGCTGCTGTGTTGCTCTCCACTCTCTCCCTCTCTAACTCCCTTAATCTCTTCCTCTCATTCTCTCTAATTTCCTCTCTAAATCTCTCCTCTATCTCACTCTATATCTATCTATCTATCTATCTATCTATCTATCTATCTATCTATCTATCTATCTATCTATCTATCTATCTATCTATGTATATCCATCTCTAAAATAAACATATATTACACTCACACACACATATTTATATCTACATATATAGACACACACACATACACATGGATACATACACATATATATTTATATATGGACACACACACACATATATTCCTAAACGACCCAAAACCTTATCCGAATACCCAAATCTTACAATTCTACCCTTTAGGGCCTAGGCACGTGCCCCACACAAGAAATATAACTCACGCACACGAGCGGAAACGAGAAACGAGGCCAGAATGGCCAAATGGCCATTTTGGCGACTTCGGGATGTCCGATTCGCGATACAGCGTGATACGGACCCCAACCTATCCGGATTCGACCCAAACTCTACCCACGAGTTCTAAACAATGATTAGAACCTATTCTAAGTACTATCTTGACGATTCTAGAGTCGGTGCAAAAAGTCACCCGTGTGTTGGAACCCGAAAACTCCAAAAAAGCCTATTTTTATGATTTCTCTCAAAACGATCCCACGTATCCAAATATGGACACGTACCTAGCCTCATCTCACCCAAACTAACCTAATTAGGTCTAATTAGGCTAGGGGTAACACCCAAACATGTCAATTTAGGATTTTCCCCAAAATTGGCACTAAACCTAGCCCGAAAGTCCCGAATTAAGTCCAATGGGTTCCAAACCTCTTCTAATGGGTTGTCCTATGCCTCGGGCATCCTCTAATATTCAAATAACACTAATTAGGAATAATTATAAGAGTTAGAGTTAGGATTTACCTCTTAGGTGTTGGAATCCCAAGAAAAGCCCAAAAATTGGTTCTTTTTGGGGTTAAGAGCCAATTCTATGCTTCCAACCCTTCCATGCTAGGTTCTACCTAGATAAAAATCACAAATAAAAGATAAGCAAGGGTTAGCACCAAGATTAGAGAGGGATCTAGATATGGAAGAGAATTAGAAGAGATTTGACTTACTTTGGAGCTTGAAATCAAGGAATTTTGGCTTGGTTTGGAAAGGAACTCTCAAAGGAGAAGAAAAAGAACAATATGTGAAGAAAATGGAGTGGAGAGAGGTCTCCTTGCTGCCGGCCAGATTTGAGGGGTTTGGGGGCATTTGGCAAATGTCCAAAATGCCCTCCAAGGCCCCTTTGAGTCAATTTTGTCTTATGTGGAAGTTTGGGGCTAAAAGGGTCAAGTTTAAATGACCAAATGGACCAATTAAGTCATGTAGGATTAGTCTAAATGCACTATACTAATTAGTGGGATTTATGGGCCATGTCTAGCTAAAGTCTGGGTTCTAACTAGAGTCTAAGCTACCCGGGTCACTAACACAAGTCGAAATGAGCCAAAACTCAAATCCGATCAAACTAAACCCGAAAATACAATATTAAAATATAAAAATTCTCAAAATATTAAAATATGAAATGACCAAAATTATAATACATCAACTTAACTATTATTAAAATAATATAAAATTCACCAATTAATCAAAATCCTCAATAATTTAAAAGTCACAAACTGACCAAAATATTCTTAGCCTAAAAAGTAGTAATTAGCTAATCTAATCACATAGATTAGGCCTCCATTGTCATGGTTAGTCTCTAGGCTAAGCAGCTCTATGGTTACACTAGCCAAAGAACAAAATCACAAAACACTAATTAAATTAAATTAAAATAATCAAAATCACCAATCAATCAATAACATGATTTAAACCTATTATTAAATAATCAATTTTACAAAAGTTCAAAATTACCCTTATTTTTGAAAACAGACAGTTACATATATTAAAGCACGAATAGATTTTATGGCATGACCAAGTTGTTGCGTTCCAAATATGGGCCGAAAGGCAAGCACGAGTCGATAAGTTAACTTCGTTGGCACGAGAAGGGTCTAGAGGCAAAGTATAAGTAAGTTGTTGGTGCAAGGCACGATAATGGTTTATAGACACAAATAGGCCAAGAGTTTATGTCCTAGAATCGATACGAAGGAAAGAATAGGAAGATAATCATAAAGGGATTTTATTGCACAAAGTAAATAAATGTGTCGGTTTTCTATAGGTTGGCGAGGAGCTCACTCCACCAGTAAAGTTGAGTACTGACACCCATAGTTTCCATGTGTAGGCACAGGTAGAAGCTTGTTGGCGCAGAGCTCGCTTGGATGTGGCGATGCATGGAGTCCCTTGGCGTTTCGAGGCGTACGGCCGCATGGAGTCTGGACTTATATATGACATAATGTATGGACATCGCTTATCTGAAGCATTCGCTGGCTCATCGAATGGTATTGAGAGATGAGAGAGAGTTGAGTGAGTTGTAATCAGAGGAAAAAGTATGCTTGAGTGATTGTAATCATGGCCTCATGCCACATTTGAAATCCATGTTTAATATATCAATAAATATCATCTTTTATGACTTGTGTTGGTTTTAACTTTCTGCTGGCAAAATACTACTTATTCAATGTTTATGCTAGGGACTTCTGACGACCCCATCGCAAGCTGTTGTAATGGGCGGTTATGGAACCCGCCTTGCACGAGTGCAACCTAGGCTCGTGTAGCATGACGTTTTAGCGAGGACGATCGGTTATACGGGGCCGAGGCGTGACATAATGTTATCAGAGTACGGCTTTATGTCTTTAGACTTTGATTGAATTCTTTAACTGTGACGTGTTGCTTTTGCAAATTGATATCGTTTGTGTGCTCTCTCTCAATGTTTCGCGGGATGTCCATATAGTAAGTCTATATATTTTGAAAATCGTATAAGAATAGTTTTCGATAAAAACAAAAGATGGTTTCACGTAAAGGTACGGTTGGCTATGTCGGGCCGAGCATATACACCTAGAATTGCATCGACCTTATAAAAGTTGTGTGCGAAATTCGAATTGTAGTTTGACTTGATTCATAGAATGTGGGATGACTATCTATAGAGGTGTCGTCGAACAACGTTATCGTCGATGCGATATAGACAAAACGTGCTTCGGTTTTTTTAAGGAATTGTTCATAGGAAGATTCAACTAATCGATTGTAAATCGAAACTGGTTTCAAGGATTTGTAGAGTGACTTCATCCCTGAGTGGTGTATGGGATAGCCTCGAAAATGTCGATCAATTGAAGATACAGGGTGCCAATGAGTTTATCAACAAGCGTCGTAGTGAGTAAAGCCTTAGATTGAACATCACTGAATAAGTTGTAGTCTTGAAGTTTGATAAGTTGGTTCAAACGAACTAGAAACGACATACACGAGATTTGGATTACGAAAGTGTGAAATACAGAAATGATCGAGTAGGTAGATTGAATCGAGGAAAAGTTAAGGTGTAACGAACGGATGACTCGATCGAGGGAATCAATAGGAATCATGTAGGAAAAGTTAGCACGATGAGTAGATGGCATGCATGAAATTTTTTTATTTTGAAGTTACAAAAATGACTCTAAGGACTTGGATAAAATCGTTCGATGATTTGTGTTAGCAGAAAACAATACGGCTTGAAGAAAATATCTTGCTCGATGACTTAAGATATATGAACATATGTGAATTTGGGTTTGAACAAATTTGATCTTGAATGTCGAGGAGATTGCGGTATATCCAGTTCGGATAACAGCATCAGTTACAAGACTCAAAATTTGTTGCAAAGGAAGATCGTCAGGTTATGTATATCATCGATGGTATTGAGGCGTATCGAAGATCGATGTGCGATAACTCGGGGGTACTCTAATTCGAGGAATAACGATTGTATAAAGTGTTATTGTTTTGATGGATGCTATACTTGGGTTTTTGAATGCTTGGATGAAAATGATAGTATCTTGATTGCTTCGAGGATAACCACAACGTCGACGGTCTTGTCTTGCGTGAGCGCAACTCCCGCCTCGTACATGCATCACGTCGAATTTAGGGTGATCGTTCCGTGTGAGCGCTGATATGGTGATTCATCTCCAACGAGAATGATCGAACTCGGAAGATCAGGGCATGGCAAATTGGATTGCTTCGACTTGTGGTTTGATACGAAGGTGAATTCAAGGATTGTTCGAACTTATGATTGACAATTAAGTGAATTTGAGGATTGAGTAGATCCAATCTGCGTATCGAAAATGAATTAGTATAGACACAAGATGCCCCGATGAGAACGATTATCCTGCAGGAATGCATGGTCATTTCATGTGCAGCATGGATGAATCGGACTTGCGTGAGATTGTGGCGTAACATATTACTATGCTAGACGACCTTGTGATCGAATACGTGAATTATGGTAAAAGACTTAGGGAATATGAAATAAGAATTATTATTTAGTAATAAATTGTTTCGTGGTGTACATGACTTGGATATGATGGATAGGTGGATTATACCAAATATATTAAAAGTAATAGACTATGTAAATTGCTAGTTTAGACATGCGATAGTGATATACAGAAGAATTTAGTAGATGTAAAACTTATAATAGGATGGCTTTGCTGAATGACTCGGACCCCTGGAACGAATGCTGAGAAAGTGAATAGAAGAAAAATATGCTTGAAGTTTAGAAATTGGAGTGATACGAGCTTGGGTAAAAAATCCCATACTATCAACTTTGGTTTGTCCTTAGGATTGGGGTCAGTATTGATATTATTGTTTGGGAACTGTGATTCTAATACCGGCGGATAACTTTAGCCTAAAGAGATGGCCTAGCGGTTAGGCAAGATTTTTCTATTTCGATATTTAGTATTAGTATGATTGATTTGGAGGATTGATAGAATTGGATACTGGTAGATAGAATGGTTCAAATTATGGAGACACCACTCACGAGTATTGGATGAAATGCATATATTTCAGGGATGCTTGAATATGTGCATGATTCGACTCGAGTGGTAATGGCAGATTCTCTATCACAAGGCTTCACTGAAATGCATGTATTTTAGGAACACCTGAAATATATGCATGATCCAACTAAGTGATACTTTAAATTCAAGTGAGGTTAAGGGAACAAGAATGGATTTCGAAATTGTGTGCTGCAAATAGAGTATTGATGGTAGTACGATCTTGGGATTCAAAATAAACTTGAATGTCGATTTGATCGAATGGTTTGTCCTATAACTAAGTTGCCCATGTGCATGATGAGTGTAAATTACCTAAGTTGAGATATAGTTGTTCGTGTTGAAAGATAAACCAAGACACGAGCATGGCTCGGATTAAGGAACCGCATAGGCAGAGTGTGTCGATAAGTATGTACACAGTAAGTTTCAAGACAAAATTTTTTCTGAGTGGTGAATAATGTAATACCCCATCCCGCTTAGTCCAATTGGAGGAATCAAAATGCCAATGGTGTTCAGACTTAGCCATGCAATGGCTTCCTTGAAGTCCCATTCGATCGAGGTGACCCCTCGCACAGATGGGTGGCTTCGGTGAACTTGCCTCAGCTCGGCCTTCACAATAATAAAACGAGAGTTTTCAACTGCACAAGTAGGCTTTGATAATAAAAGAGATGAATCCACATAGCTAAGGGAATAATCCCAGGTTGGGTCGGGTTGAGTTAGAACATAAAAGGTCCCACGTTCGGCTTAGAAGTGTTGCACGATGTGCTTTCAAAATGACACTTGATCCTTCGTCATGTGGCTTGGGAGATGAAAAGTTGGTCTAAGTTGCCATATATTATGAAATTAGCCTAAGTCATAAGCGTCGCACATATAAATACTTGATAAAGCATGCACGGTCCCACTGTCCAATACTTGGCATAGCCAAAGTGTCCTTTAAGTCTCAGTGCACATTTCTATGGTGCAGGGCTTGACATAGCTTTTGGTCGTTCTACGGATTAAGTTTGTGTAAGATTGAGTTAGGCAAAAATGTATGTCGGACTATCGAAATCTTTCTTAGCATTGTCCTACGTTTTCTACGATGGTTATAGCCACATAGTCCCACAAACTCAAGGCTCATCATATTAAGTATGACTTGGACTGTAGCGTCATATAGAACACAAGTTGGTTTAAGGCACGAGCCACGGTTGATTCAGTAAAAAGTTAGCCACGACCTATGGCACCTAAAGAACACGTTTTGTTCAAATTAAGTAGGAAGGCTATGTAGTAGCCGTTCATGGGTTATTAAAGAATAGAGAGTTCAAACGATGGTTTGTCGCTGAGGTGGTCCCTCGTTTGGAAGTCTCATAGTTCCGAGCAGGTTTTGCTCAAGTACGGTTTCAATGCACAATATGCAAAGGGTTTGAGTCATAGCACAAGTTAGGCTATACATTTACATAATCTAGATGAAGTCTCGTAGGTGCTTGGTCATGGACAACCTGTGCACAAGGACGATGTTTCTTCGGACGATAACCTGGGGCCACTTGAATCGATCCGACCATAGGGGAAACACGGTATACCTGATGCTGGGTAGGCAACCAAAAATTTGGTGGGCTGTCATTGGGGCTAGCTAGCCGCATTGACCGACCCATCCTATTCCTAGTTATGTCTATGATGGCTAGTTAATGCTAGTGACATTTCATATAGACAAGTTGGCGTGCTGAGTGACTATCCACATGCACGGTGTCGATCGACTCAAAGGAAGTGTGAATACGTCACAAACTGATTAAGGAAAGGTATGCACGGTTGCAACACTAGTATGAAGCCTAAGATTTGGCTATAGCAAAGACACATGCTTCGATACGAGATGTAGCATCGAGTATTTAGTTGTTGGAACAAAATTGCATAAGTCGGGTTTGAGTCATTTCGAGTTAAGTCAAGAAGGGCCGTAAGATGAGTCTGTGGATTAAGTAATATTGAGTTGTGAGGTACGACCTAGATATATTGAGGCACGGCCACGCTGTCACGGCACAAGTATAGGCAAGACTAACTGGGGAAGCACTTCCTCAATTATATTGAAGCACGAATAGAGTTTATGGCATGACCGAGTTATTGCATTCCAAATATGGGCCAAAAGGCAAGCACGAGTCGATAAATTGACGTCGTTGGCACGAAAAGGGACTAGAGGCAAGGTATAAGTAAATTGTTGGTGCAAGGCATGATGATGGTCTAGAGACATAAATAGGCTAAGAGTTTATGTCCTAAAATTGATACTAAGGCAAGAATAGAAAGAAAATCACAAAGGGATTATGTTGCACAAAGTAAATGAATGTGTCAGTTTTATATGGGTGGGCGAGGAGCTCACTTCAACAGTACAGTTGAGTATTGACACCCATACAGTTTTTTGTGCAGGCACAGGTAGAAGCTCGTTGGCACGGAGCTCGCTTGGATGCATCGATGTCACGACTATCACCCATTATAGGAGCACGAGAAGTGGGTACGTCTAGCCTACGTCGTAGTGTCGGCAGTAGAACGCTGTCCTAGGTCACTATCACAAACTAAATACAATATGATATACTCTTCGAAGGGAGGACAAATCACATAAGGTACAACTCAATCACAAATCTAGATATAGAAATAGCACGATATAAAAAATATGAAATCCTCAAACTGAGGTACAAACAGAAGAGAAAGTCTAAGTGTCTAAACGACACAACATCACAAATATCCAAAAAATAATACAACTCTAAAGTCAATACAATGACATAATGAAATAAGATAAAGCCTAGCTAATCTAGTCTAAGCAGTAGGGATGACGTCCTCAGCTAGAGCTGGATCCTCCTGTGGGTCCAACTCACAGGTGTCGTCTAGATGGGTGGGCTCCATATTAGGTTGAGTAGAAGTCATCGGTATCATCTGTAATATTTTCAACAGGTCCAGTCAGGACAGGAGCGAGCACAATACATCTCATGCAGTTCATATCATGACAGGAAATATAGAACAAGCAATAGAGTAAGATACATGAAATACTGTAAGAAGATGTACATGAAAACATGAGAAATATTTGATAACTGGAAATATATACATGATAAGTAAGAACTATAAGGGACTAGTGATTTAGAGTACGAGATGGCAAGTAACTGGCTTGGGTTGAACATGATATACATGAGTGAACATGAGGGACACCAGCCAAGAAGCCTGTGTTGTACATGATAACACATGAAAAGTAAAAGGGTAAACATGATGGGTAAATCACATGACCATTTATACTCACCCCTACCCACAATCAATACACAAGGATCCAGTCAAGTTACGTTACAAACATGATGTTTTGGTTACACACGAAGCACATGAGAAAATATGAACGTACATGAGAGCACATGAAAGTACATGAGCGTACATGAAAGCACACGAGAGAACATGAGTGTACATAAATAATGCAAGAGCAAGGAATACATGATGTACATGAAACACATGACATGAAATATCCAATGCATCCGTTAAGGGATAACATCCCATGAAGAGATCCATATAGTACCAATCCGTGATAACAAGTGTCAACATCAAGTAAAGTAATCTGGAGCAAGAATATAAGTCGTGACAAGTATGAATGGATCAGAGAATGTACTCGCCCGCGATCTGAATGTCTGTGAGAATACACTGTCCGAAATGAGGTATTTGAGTCCTATTTAGAGCAACACAAGTCATGATGTATACAAGGGGATTATAATCTGAAGAGTACAATGCATCTACGTTTCTAGGTCAATCTGGACCAAAGTCAACTCTGGTCAACTCTGGTCAAATTAGGTCAAACTAGTTAGGGTTTGGTCAATCTTGGTCAACTAGTCTAAGTTAGTCTAATATAGGCTTAAATAAGTCAATCTAGGTTTAATCAAGTCAACTCCAACTATCTAACACATAGCCTAGGCAACTAGCTATATTACACACAAAGCTAAACCATAGTCTAGCATTACATCTAACTAGCTAGGCACACACAACAAAGTAATCTAGTCTAGTATCACATTCACATTTCATTCACATATATAACAATATATGTATATAGGGTATATATATAGGTTGTGTATGTGTGTGTATAACATTGTGTAGCATTAGGCAAGGTTGTACTTCTAGTTAACATATATGTATTCATTCATATATTTCATTGCATGTATACATTCATATATTTTATTGCATGTATATATTCATAAATTTTATTGCATGTATACATTTCATACATACCTATCTTCATACATCCATATATATATATATATATTCATACATGTATGCATACATTAATATATACATACATGCCTTCATGTATGCATACATTGCATACATATATTCAGTTTGCATTTATTGTATTAATTTCAAAAATTTCATTTCAGTCATATCATGCACATTTACCCATATACATACATATATACATACATGGATATCTACATACATTCGTACATAGAGAGAGGATTAAGGGGGTATACATAGATGTGTGTGTGTATGATATGGGTTAACGGGGATGAGGGTGAGGGGCTTCTTTTCAGTTTTCTCAGGTTTCCAGTTTTAAATAACAGTTAACATACAACCAAATATGTAGGTCAAGTCAAATCCTAAACTAAGTTCCATACTAAATCAAATCCACAGTTTTCATTTCTAAATTCCCATCTCAGGTTTGCATTGCTCTGTTAAAGCATTATCTAAACAACTAAAACCCATTTTAGTTTACAGTTTTAAACTAAAACCCATATTCTCAGTTTTACTTCAAAACCCAAATCTCAGTTATGAACAACACCCCTCCCCCTCAGTTAACATTTGAATCCTAAATTCAACTTTCATTCAATTTCGAAATCCCAGGTTTCACAGTTGAACAGTTTAACCCATATCCAGTTTACATATCAATTTCAGTTTACATCATCAAGTTCTAAAACTTGAATTCAATTTAAACCAAATCTATAATCAAACTAAAACCAACAACTCATCTATAAACATATATAAATATATCTGAACTCTCAGGTAATCCTGAGATGAAACCTAGAATTTAACATTCGAAACCAACCTCTTTATCCTCCTATAATTCTTAGGTTAATCATGTTTAAACCCAGGTTTCAGTCCATTGAGTTCCCAGGTTTTATTCGAAAACAGTGTAAACATTCAAATCCCTTTTTCATTTTCGAACCTAACCCAAAATCAAAATCGAGAATCAAACCATAATCTATATTCATAGTTATCAAATCAAGGAACCAAGCTCAGTTAACATCAAACCAATTTTAAAATATTCAGCAAAAATGAATTTCAAATAAACCCAAGTTTATCTCGAGTATCAGTGAAACTTTACAGTTTCAGGAAATTCAAAAATCCCAAAAATGAAACCAAATCCTGTGAAAACCCATAAACAGGTGCACAGTGGTGTTCTCCATATGTTGACGTGTCAGGGGGATAACTTTGTGTCCAAAAATTGGACACAAACGTGTCCATATGACAACAAACACGCACATACAAGACTGCTCTGCACAGTCTTGTGCGGGCGTGTCACAGAGTCGTGCGCATGACACACGACACGTGACACGTCGTGCTCGTATCTAGGGGTAGACGGGGACTAAGGGTACGTGTATATGTGTCTGCATCGTGTCCAAGTGAGCCGTGTCGCGTGAACGAGATGCGTATCAGTGGTCACATACGCGCGTGTGTGTGTGTGTGTGCAACAGTGCAGGATCCGTGCGAGCTCGAGAACTCCCTCGATACTTAATCATTTCACCTAAAATTTTGTGGGTGGCCTGACAGTCATGCCCCCCCCCCACGAGCACACCAAATTTGGTATGTCGAAGTATCGTGTACAGTGAGATATGGGACTCAAGCAGTAGGACACTGCACTACAGTGTCGTGCTGAGTTCCCATGTCCAATAATTGTATCCAAAACACCCTAAAATCAACTCAGTCGACTTGATATGTAATCTACACCTAATTAGCTACAAACCCATGTAATTAGTTTTGAAATTTATTAACTTTTATTTCTAAGTGGTATTTCATCGAACACCATTTAAAAATGTCGATACATGTCCGATACGGAAACAAAATGGACATGAATTCCTACCAAACTTGGGCTTCACCTAGGAGAACCCTAAATGAATGCATCTATGGGAAGAAATCAAGAATTTGTTAGTGTTTGTAGGGTTTTACCTATTGAGAGTTCAAACTCAATGAAAAGGGTCCCAAAATAAGATGTTCCTTTCCTAGAGCGATGTCCAAACGCGCTCCACTTCTTGCAAACAAGCCCCCACTAGCCTCTACCTCTGAAATGGATCCTAATGCAAGAGAGTATCTTCAATTTGGGGTCAATTTGGATAAAGGGGGAGGAATTTGGGGAAGAACAAGTTAGGGTTCTATATTGATGTTAAAAAGGGCAAGGTTTTCTAAATGATACTTTATAGGATGAGGGAATTACTCTTGTGGCTGCCATTAGATGTATTAGGGTTAGGTTTTAGATGTATATGAGTGGCTAGAGTTTGTCCAACCAATTCTAAGCCTTCCTATTGGTTCAATAGTCCTAAGGCTTTTTTCTTCACAAATATCCTAAGGGGTAAATATCCTACTATGAAATATCTAGATAGTGTTAACCTTGGCACTTAGTAGGAAGGTTCTAAGCATCATCTAATCCTCATGACTAATCTAGATTAGGCTAAACTTCTAGGTTAAGTCTCACATAATTAACTAGCACATATTTAATTAATTCAATTTATAATTTCACAAAATTGTCAAAATAACCAAAATACCCCTAGGCTAAAAAGTAGTAACATGACATTCTAATCACATGACTAGGCTCCCATGGTCATGGTTAGTCACTAGGCTTAGCAATTCTAGGGTTACACTGGTTAACCATCAAAATCATATTTTAATATTTTAAATGGTTTAAAATTGATTAAAAATTACCAAAAATCATAACATGATTTAAATATCATTATTAAATGATTATAATTACAAAATTTCAAAATTACCCTTATTTTAGAAAAGTGTGTGTTACAGTCGAGGTATGGAGTCCTTTGGTGTTTCGAGGCGTGCAGCCGTATGGAGTCTGGACTATACGTGATAATGTATGGACATCGCCTATCTGAAGCATCCGCTGGCTCGACGAATTTTATTAAAAGATTAGAGAGAGCTGAGTGACTTGTAATCAGAAAGAAAAGTGAGATTGTGTGATTATAATATTGGCCTCGTGCCACATTTGTAATCCTTGTTCAATATATCAATAAAGAGCATCTTGTATGAGTTGTATTCGTTTTACTTTTCCGTTGGCAAAATACTACTTATTCAATGTTTCTGCTTGGGACTTCTATGCGACGACCCCGTCGCAAGTGTTGTAATCGGCTGGTATGGAACACGCCTTGCACGAGTGCAACCTAGGCTCGTGCGGCATCATGCCTTAACGTGGAAGATCGGTTATACAGGATCAGGGCGTGATACCAGCACTACCACTTGTACCTCCTGAATCATCCCTGTCTTTCTTGGACTTGAGCTCCAAGTCATCCTCAACCGCTAGAGCGCCCGTCAAAATCTGCTCAAAAGTTGTATCGCGGTCACTCTTGGTCAATAACTTGACCTCCTTGATCAAGCCCTTGCAAAACTTCTTTCGCCTTCGCTGCATTATTCAGCCCCTCCACAAATCTGCCCAGATGGCAGAACTCCCCAGCGTACTCCTCCACTAACATGCTTTCCTGAATGAGGCTCTCGAACTGGCTCTCCAATGCACTAAGAGCCATATCTAGAGAAAACTCCTCCTTGAAAAGCTTCTTGAAAGCTTTCCAAGTATGCCCCTCAACTGCGACCCTCGATCGGTACGATACCATGTCAAAGCAAAGTCGAACATCTTGCTGTATGCTGCCTCTATCTGCAAACTGTCTAAAATCTGTGCCAGCAGACAGATCCCCTCGATGTGCTCAATCTAATAATCAGCATAAAGTGTCACACCCCAGAACCAGAATACATGTTAGTCAGGATGGACAAGGCCAGCTACGTATACTAGAGTACTCCAGTACCCGAGATACAGTTATAGCTATCAAGATATGGGGTTACAACTACAATCCAATAGTCAAATCCTACGTCAAGTAATCCTAGGTATCTCAATAACAGATAAATATGCAAAGTACAAGAAGTATGATCATCAGACAAAAAATAGTAAAGCGTCCCAAACTATATATACATGGATGATCATGAAGCTAGTAATACAAAATGGAGAACTAGCAAGAGTAATAGTCATACATGATTAGCTCTAACTCCAGTATAGAATAATGCAAATCATTTTTAGGCACGTAGGCTAAATGTCCAGATCCAAAATACGAGCTAAACATGTGCTCGGAGTCTAAACGCCACAAAAGAGTAATGTACATAACTAGTGGAAGAATGATATAGGAAACCCACTAAGATACTTTGGTGCTCCGGGTAGTCACCATCGAGTAGATGGTACGGAAGATCCTTCGGGCTCCTCTATCAGATCTGGCCAAACAAAACCAGTAGGGTCAGCCCCCAATAGCAAGTACCATGAAGGAAGCCAAACTATGAACTAAAACCAGCAATAACTAACATAACAAGTGATATAGACATAAATAAGTAAATACGGATCGAGGCTTGTGTTCTACCAATGCATTTATCCCGAAAATAGAAAAGATAATAAGAAACGCCACATGGAGAATAGAGTAAATAATATGTGACATAATGTAAACTATGGACATGTAAATTAAACGGAAGCATGTGAACATGTGAGATAAACTGAACAATGTAAAAGAAATGTTACATATGAGCATGTAAGATAACTTGGACATGTGAGAATGTTAGATAACTAGGAGATGTCAGCATATTAGATAACTGGGACATGAGATCATGTGAGAACTATATAGAATGATAAATGATAAGATGACTTAGGAACTATTTCGGAACCTAAGTTACAACCCGTAACCAAACAAGGACCGGGGTTGTAACCCTTCTCCCGAACAAAACTTAGTCCTCTAATCATTTATCGTCAAAAGTAGGACATAAACAACGATCTACTTAAATAAACAAATTCGGACACTGCCCAGACAATACTAGACTAGATTGGACTCCATACAACAAACACGACAAAGCAGTGAGTACGACTTTATACATTAGCTAACTAGGGTTATCACAATCCTAATTACTGACATATACAAGTTTGAGAAATCCAATTCTAGTTACCTACCATGCAGACTACTCGATTGATCCCGGCTAAAAAGAAAACAAGTATAGCCGACACACCGTAGTAAGACACGTGTGTCCAAAAGAACTGCCCCACTCGACGGTGTGCTGAAAGAGTGCTCATCATGACAGATAGCTCCAAATTCCAATTAGATATATATAAGACTATAACTAAAGGGGTTCAGGTAATTGAAAATATCTCACCTCCCAATGATCTAGATAATCAAGATAGTTGTATAGTTCCTAATATATTCATTTAGGATTTTGGGTGTCGCATTCATAGAATCCATCCTAAACATGAGACATACGAGACTAGACAAGACAAGCAAGATTGTGCACTACAATAAGCCACAACAAGACATGATAATATGAAGACAAGAGTGCGCTTCAACGAGCCACTAACAAGGAGTTAGACATGTACTGTAATCTAAAGTGCGCCATGACAGGCCAATATCAAGCAATCTTGGAAAAGACATGTACAAGAGTGCACCACGACGGGTTACTATCAAGCAAATATTAGACATAACATAGACTGTAAAGTACAATAAATCTAGAAGGGCATAGCAATAACAATGCATTAACAATTCATTACAGTCAAAGAAAATATCACAAATGAACAAAAACTTACAAAAACTGGCAAAAATAAAAAAATAGCCTAACCGGATCACCCTGACGGATTACTGCAGATTACCGGAGGATTTTCCAAAGTGTCACAACAAGTTTTGTAGGCTATTCGGATGATCCGGATCATTTTCTGCGGATTATCCGAACCATCACAAAAAGTTGATTTTTGAAAACTCTAAAACTTGTTTCGGCCGTAAAAACTTCGTTTTAAATTAAATTCGGAATTTCAAAAGTCAAAATCGTAAGAAATTTAATTTCCTACAACATGGAAATATTAGTTTTTAGAAATTAAAGATTTGATTGACAATACCTTAAATACTACAAAATATGTTCTCAAAAAACTGAAACGGGTTCCGATTTCCACCAAACTCAAAATCTATGTATACAAGCTAGATAAGGGCCTCATATATGCATATGTGACCAAGATCAATGATGGTAAAACTAGTATCACTCTTGATACCGAGTTCTCTACTAAGTAAATTTTGGATTTTAAAAAAAAATCAAAACCTAGTTCAAACCAAATTTAGAAACATGCATATAGACGAGAATCATAAGAAAAATATATTTAATAAAATGAGTTTAGGACAATTCTAAGCATTTAATACAAAGGAAAACAAAAATGACAACAAAACAATATGTTCAAGAATTTGGCAAGATGTACTTGCCTAGGTTAAGCTCCAAGCCTAATCTTCCACTCCACCACCTGAGAGGGGTATGAAACCACACCCTAGGCCTCAAGGCCAAAATTTCCCAAGCTTGAGGAAGAGGAATGAAAGATAAGAGGAATGGAGGAAATAATAAAAAAAGAGAGAAGAGAGAAAGTGAGAGGGTAAATATTGAAAGGAAATTGTTCGTGACTGTTGGATTGTAATCCATGTCACAATCTAGATTAATATGGATCACAATCTAGATCAATCATAGCCATCCAAAGAAAACTAAGTATCCATTGGATAATAGGATACATCTACACTATTCACGACAATATCAGAAATACTATTTATAAAAATATCTAAAATCGAAAATATCTAGAATGTGGAAAATCTGTCTGGCGGTATGCCGTCGGTATACACCGGTATACTAGCAGTGTTTCAGTCAAGGAAAAAAATCTATAAGTTGGAAAATTTTAAAGCTTTTCGAAAACCAAAAAAATACGAAATACAGTAAAAATACGTATCCGTATATAAATACCGATACTGTGAGACAAGTATTATAACTCTTCCATCCTTAGAAAAATTTCGTCCTCGAAATTTTCTAAAGCCAGTCGAACATTAAAATAAAAAATTTCAAGAATGTATGACTATCAAAAGAAAGCATAGCATGTTAGTAAATGAAGACAAGAGTAATATAAATAAATGGTTAGCAATAACACAACCATAATCAAGAAGGACTGGAGGCATATGGATAAATATGTCTCCTAAGTCAGTTTAGTAGGGACCCACCCTTGCTGGCCTACGCTGATTCCTAAAATAGATAAGGGTCAGGTCTCAATGTAAGTCAGTACCAATGACATAGTTTAAGATATGACTCCACCAGGACGTATCTTCGCAGTCGAAACATGTGATAAATATCATGTATCTCGGATACGAAGATAGAAGAGTGAGATAAGAAACTCTACCCAAGAAAATAAATAAGATTGGAAGAAGCTCAGGACAATACCAACAACATGACCGTCCTCAGCCAAAACCTGCTTTAACATACCAAACGCTGTCTACCCACATTCTCGAAACTGCTGCTCTAATATTTTGTGGGCCCTGCTGCCTCTAGGGCTGGACCTATACATACTGCTAAGGCCTTCGCTGCTAGAATGTCCAGGACTGTGCTGGTAAAGGCCTTTGAGCCTGCTACTGCTGAACTGGTACCTGAGCCTTATACTATTCGACTGTTGGGGTAGCCAGTGAAGTTGGATGTACTGAGGAAGAACTGGCCCTTCGTGGACAAGATCCTATTATATGGTCTAAATCTCTACGGACCAAGCACAACCCATGCGCCCTATGACACTCAGAAAGGACGTGCCTGGGCTTCCCGTAATGAGAAAATCTGATAGATGAAGAAGACCTCTGCTGTTGAGGTTGCATCTGAGATGACTGCCGAAAGGAAGCTACTGGAATTGCTCTCCTAGGTGATCCAATCTCCAATGTCCTAACTGCTGGTGCGGGTGCTGACGACGGAGGAGAAGATCCCCTCTGAACGTGAGACCTCTTCTGGCCTCCGACTCTATCTACTATCCTCTACGAGGTGTCCTCGTGCCTCCTTGTCGCTCTCATCAGGGCATCAAAAGTACGGAACTCATGATGCTGCTCAACTGCCAGAACAATCTCCAGATGAAGCCCCGGCTGGAACCTTCTCGCCCGGTCCAACTCGGTTTCTACCGAGGATAGGGAAAATCGGCTGTGTCTGCTGAATACTGCCATATAGCCATCGACGGTCCTGCTCTTCTGTCGGAGACAAATGAACCTCGTTGTAGATCATAACGCGACACCGCGTCAAAATAGCGAGTCTGAAATCTCTTACCAAAATCTGCCTAAGCTATTGGTGCTACAAGGGACACCTTATTAGCCGTCCACCAGTCGCGGGCCAAATCCAATAGCTGTAACCTGACAACTGCCATAAGCTTCCTAGCCAGAATACCTGTCGCCTCCAGAATGGCCTTAATATCCTGAAGCCAAGCATCGGACGTAATCACATCCAATGTACCATAGATGTACGGGGGATGGAGATGCTTGAAGATGCTCACAAAATTATAGACCTGAGCTCCACCCCTCTCCTGGGCTGTGTACACTGATTGGGTGAGAACATTGCTCTGACGCTGTTGTGAAGCCATGAAGCCCCTGAGAATGCCCACCAGCTCATGAACAACATTCTCTGGCTTCTCCTGGCTGCTGTGGCAGGACTGATACTGCTGGTTGATTAGGCTGAACGAACACCTTTGCCCTCGGATCTACTCTAAATTCTCTCTGAATGTGGGACTAATCCTCCATAACTGACCTAATAGAAGAGTGTTAACCCGCCATCGGCAGAACCAAAATAAGATGATCGAAATGATAAGGAACGGTGCCCCTGAAAGTTAAAGGACACAAGAATCAAATCAATGGAACAAGAAAGATCAACGATCAAGGCAGACATCAGGTCAAAGGATCAGAGATATAGAATAATACGAAGGATATCAATAAAGAAGAATTGTGACATATATATCTAAATATCAGTAACCCCAAAATATTTGATAAATCAAACCAGCATGGGCCACCACTGAAACCTATGTCACGCCCCGAAACCAGAATACAGGTTAATCGGGACGGACAAGGCCAGCTACGTATAGCAGAGTACTCCAGTACCCCTAGATACGGTCAAAACTATCAAAATATAGGAGTTACTCCTACAATCCAACAATCAAATCCTAGGTATCTCAATCACAGTCAAATATGCAATGAGCAAGAAGTATGATCATCAGACATAACATAGTAAAGCATTCCAAACTATATACATGGATGATCATAAAGCTAGTAATTCAAAATGGAGAACTAGCAAGAGTAATAGTCATACATGATTAGATCTAGCTATAGTCTAGAATAACGTAAATCATATTTAGGTCCGTAGGCTAAATGTCAAGATCCAAAATACGAGCTAAACACGTGCTCGGAGGCTAAATACCACAAAAATATAATATATATAACTAGTGGGAGAATGATATAGGAAATCCACTAAGGTACTCTGGTGCTCCGGGTATTCACCGTCGAGTAGATGGTACGAAAGATCCTTTAGGCTCCTCTATCAGATCTGGCCAAACAAAACTTGTGTGGTCAGACCTCCAATAGCATGTACCACAAAGGAAGCCAAACTATGAATAAAACCAGTAATAACTAACATAATAACGGATGTTGACAAAAATAAGTAAATATGGATCGAGACTTGTGTACTACCAATGCACTTATCCTAAAAATAAAAAGACAATAAGCAAAGCAACATTGAGGATAAAGTAAATAATATGTGACATAATGTAAAGTGTGGAGATGTAAAATAAATGAAAGCGTGTGAACATATGAGATAAACTGAATAATGTAAAAGAAATGGTACATGTGAGCATGTAAGATAATTGGAACATGTGAGCATGTTAGATAACTGGGACATATGAGCATGTTAGATAACTGGGACATGAGTGCATATGAGAACTATAGAATGATAAATGATAAGATGACTTAGGAACTATTCCGGAATCGAAGTTATAATTCGTAACAAAACAAGGACCGAGGTTGTAACCCTTCTTCCGAACATAACTCAGTCTCTAATCATTTATCGGCAAAAGTAAGGCATAAATAATGATATACTGAAATAAACAAATGCGGACACTGCCTAGATAAAATTAGACTAAACTGGACTCCATACAACAATCACGACAAAGCAATGAGTACGTCTTTGTACATTAGCTAACTAGGGTTATCACAATCCTAATTACTAACATATGAAAGTTTGAGAAATCCAATTTCAGTTACCTGCCTTGCAGACTACCCGATTGATCCAGACCCAAAAGAAAACAAGTATAGCAGACACACCATAGTAAGATACGTGTGTCCTAAAGAAGTGCCTCACTCGACGATGTACTGGAAGAGTGCTCATCATGACAAATAGCTCTAAATCCCAAGTAGATATATATATAAGACCGTAAACAAGGGGTGCAGGTAACCAAAAAAATCTTACCTTCCAATGATCTAGATAATCAAGGTAGTTGTATAGTTCCTAACATATTTATTTAGGATTTCGGGTGTGGCATTCTGCAAAATCTATCCTAGACATGAGACAAGCGAGACTAGACAAGACAAGCATGAATATGCACTATAACAAGTCACAACAAGACATGAGTGTGCTGCGACGAGCCACTATTAGGTAGCTAGATATGTACTGAAATCAAGAGTGTACCATGACAGGCCACTATCAAGCAAGATAGGAAAAGACATGTACAAGAGTGCACCATGATGGGTCACTATCAAGCAAATATTGGACATGATATAGACTGTAAAGTACAATAAATCTAGAAGGGCATAGCAATACATAATGAGTATAGAAGAACATATGAACATAAGCTAGTGTCAAGTGTATATAGGGTGTAAAATCATTCTCTAAGTATACAAGGTCATCTAATCATGTTAAGAATTCATTACAGTCGAAGAAAATATCAAAAACGAAGAAAAACAGACAGAAATGGGCAAAAACAGACAAAAATAGCCTAACTGGATCATCCGACGAATTACTGTGAAATACCAGCAAATTTTTCAAAGTGTCACAAAAGTTTTATTGGAAAATTTAGATGATCTGACCGATTTCCGTAGATTACCGACGGATTATCCGAACCGTCACAGAAAGTTGATTTTTGAAAGCTCCAAAACATGTTTCGGCGATAAAAACTTCATTTTAAATCAAAATTCGAATTTTCAAAAGTCAAAATCGCATGAAATTTATTTTCCTACAACATAAGAGTATTACTTCGCACAAATTCAAAGATTGGATAGATTAATACCTCAAAATACTCCAAATATAGGTTATCGGGAATCCGAAACGGGTTCTGATTTTCACCAAACTCAAAATCTATGTGTACAAGCTTGGTAAGGGCCTCATATATGTATATGTGACAAAGGTCCATGATGGTAACACCAATATCACTCTTGATACCTAGTTCTCTACTAAGTTAATATTGGATTTTAATAGAAAATCAAAACCTAGTTCTAACCATATTTAGACACATGCATATAGTCGAGAATCATAAGGAAAATATATTTTAAAAAAATGATTTTAGGACAATTCGAAGCATTTAATACCAAGAAAAATGAAAATGATAACAAAACAATTTGGTTCAAGAATTTGGCAAGATGTACTTGCCTAGGTTAAGCTCCAAGCCTAATGTTCCACTCCACCACCGAGAAGGGTATAAAACCACACTCTAGGCCTCAAGGCCAAAAGCTTTCCCAATCTTGAGGAAGAGGAATAAAAGAGAAGAGGAATGGAGGAAAGAATGAAAAAAGAGAGGAGAGAGAAATTGAGAGGGTATATATAAAAGAAGGAATTATTCGTGACCGTTGGATTGTGATCCATGTCACAATCTAGATCAATCATAACCATCCAAAGAAAACCAAGTATCCATTGGATAATATGACGCATCTACACTATGTATAAAAATATCTAAATACTATTGATCGAAATATTCAAACGCTATACACGAAAATATCGAAAACATTATTCATGAAAATATCTAAAATCAAAAATATCAAAAATATGGAAAATCTATCCTGGCGGTATGGCATTGGTATACACCGGTATACTGGCGGTATGCCGGTCAAAAAAAAAATCTATAAGTTGGAATCAATTGCATCATCATCCCCAACAGTAGAGGAGACTTGTGGGTGCTTGCTAGCAATGTTGGAGGACGTTTGAACCGTAGCAAATCGAGGAAGACGTCAAATCGAGGCTCTTTACATTGAGCCCAAATTGAGCCCAAATTAATCCAAATTGAGCCCAAATTGAGTCAAATCAATTGCATTATTATCCCCAACAGTAGAGGAGACTTGTGGGTGCTTGCTAGCAAGGTTGGAGGACGTTTGAACCGTAGCAAATCGAGAAAGATGTCAAATCGAGGCTCTTTACATTGAGTTTGAACACTCAATAGGTAAAACCCTACAAACCCTACTAAATTCTTGATTTCTTTACATAGAAGCATTCATTTAGGGTTCCCCTAGGTATAGCCCAAGTTTGGTAGAAAATCGTGTCCATTTCGTGTCCGTATCGGACACGTATCGGTGTATTTAATTGGGTGTTCGATGAAATGCCACATAGAAATAGATTTTAGTATTTTGCAAAACAAATTACGTAGTTGTGTAGCCCTATATATGGGGATTAATTATATATGTGACTGAGTCAATTTTTGGAGAATTTTTGTGTCCAAAAGGGACACGGACACGCAGCACGAGACCCCCGTGCTGTGTCCTGCTACCCGATACTAATTTCTCACTGTACAGAACACAGGGACACATAAAACTTGACACGAAGGTGGGGACATGTCTGTCGACATGTTCCCAAAGTTTTGTGATGTTTTGTGTCGTGTCGAGTGAGCATTCGTGTTTGTACTGAATTTGTGCTACACTGGGACACTGTTAAAACATGTTCTGACACTTACTGTTTGACATGACATGACATGACGTAGATCCAATTCAGACACCTAGACACCTAGCCCTAGTCCCCCTCTACCCCTAGACACCATTACGACGTGTCATGCGCACGAGTCTGTGACACGCGTGCACGAGGCACCACAGTGTGCCGTGCTCTCCCCTGTTACTCGAGCCCTCTGTAGGACACGACACGGTTTCTCTTGACACGAGTTTTGGTGTACACGAGGGGGCATAGACTGACAGAATGCCCCCAAAATTTTGTTGGATTTCGTAGAGTGGTTAGGGTGAAAATCAACCTGCACTGACTCGACCCCACTACACACACACGCAGCAGACACCTTCGGATACGGCTTCGTATTTGAGACACGACACCACGTGGACACATATCAGGCACCAAGACACCTGCCCCTACACTTAGGCTACCTACTAACATGACCACGACACTTGTGGATGGAGACACGAGTCCCTAGGATAGTCGACACATGTGCACGATGTTGCCTATGCGCAATTCGATCACACATTGACACTTGGGTTTAGATACTATTTGGACACTTTGTGTCCAGTTTCCTGGACACGAATTAACCCCCTGAACGTTCATATGCGGGGGGTGACTCTTTTGTACAACTTTTTTGGCTTTATGATTTAGTTTCATTTGAAATTTGGTTCGAATTTTCTGATACAGAGATGTCACTGATACTGTGTAAGGATATTTGGGTTTTCTGATTTTAAATTAAATATTTATTGTGTTAAAATATATAGATACTTACATACATGCTGGATAGTAACTGGGATATGTATTGATTCGAGTTTTGTTCACAAATGAGAATGGTTTATATAAAAAACTGAGTTTAGAGAAAAACAGAGATTGGTTTGTAGAAAACTGAGAATGGAAGTGAGGTTTCAACAGAAATTTATGTGAATGAATGAATATGAGATGAGTTGAATTCAATGTTGAATTGAATTAAAATATAGTGAGTTTACATTCAGATTTGGGGACTGAACTGGAAAAAAATGGTAGAGGGGAGCTCGAGCATGGCCTGCAGACATGTGGACAGGTTGAATAGTGAATACCTAACCTGTATGTGTATGTGAGTGTGGTATGGATTATGGTGTGCCTATAGGGAAGTTCCTGCACAGATATTAGGGGGATGCCACAATTAGTTAGACATTAGGATCCTAACATTGTGTATCATATATATATATATATATATATATATATATATATATATATATATATATATATGAGTGTATACTTGTGCAAGTGGAGATAGGCTTGTGTTTGAGATTTGAAGTAGAGGGCAGCAGTGGGGTAATGGGAGGGGTTGTGTTTCCCTGATACATATAGAAATGTGTAGGATATAGTCATGTCTTAGTGTCAAGTGAGAGTGAGTGATAGTGCATTGGTGCGTTGGTAGTGAAGTGAAAAAAAATGTAAATGTTGTTAGTAGATGAGATTGGGGTTAAGGGTTGGTAAGTTATGTTGGGCTTTAAAATTCACATTTGAGTTAGGAAAGGATACTAGAGGGGTATATATATGTATATATATATGGTTCTTATTAGTCTAAGGTAATAGGATATTACCTAGGTAAATACTAAATATATAGAGAATAGTCTATGAACCTACCACAATACAATAAGAACTACAAACCCTAGAAACTTAGAGTATAGATACAATAACTTAGATATGGGCTAATGCAACCTAGAAGTGGATAATTATACTAGTTTGACTTTGTTAGCCTAAGTTTGACCAGTTAACCAAGATAGCCTTATGGTTGACCTTGTTAGATTAGAAATGAGCTAGATTGGACTTGTTGACCAATGTTGACTTAGAGTTGACTTTGGTCTAGATTGACTTAGAAATCATATAGATTGTATCATACACTTCAATTACCTTATTTCTAAATACATCATAACCTATTTTACGCTTAATAGGACTCTGTGACACCAGTTCGAATATCTATTCATATCAGTTATACAGGGTGACATGCGAGTACATTCTCTGATAATATTTTTGTTTTATGATATCATCTTTGTTTCTAGTATTTAGTATAGATATCCTTGTTCTCTTGACATGTTGTTCACACGGATTGGTATTTGTCTGGATCCCGTCATAAGATGTTATTTCTCTTATATATGGTATGCCTTGTGCAAGTCTTCCCAGTTCTTTGTGTATTATATTGACAGGATTCCTGCGAAGGCTAGCTACCTTCTCAGAGAATCACGTGTCATGGTTGGATCCACTATATTAGTCAGGGATGGGGGTGTTAGCGTAGATATCTGATCAATACCCCATAGTACCAGCATTGTATCACCATTGTATCACCTTTGTATCACCATTGTATCCTCACTGTATAGTGTTAATCATACAGTCACGTATGATTAGCCAGGCCAAATATTGTATCAAGTTCTAAGCTGATCACATATTGAAACTAGTGCTAAACTCACATAGATAGCAGTTCCAGATTTTCGTACATGTTATATACTATTCTCTTGTCTTATCTTATTATAGTTTTGATATACCCTGTCAGGATGGATGTAAGCTCAACTTTACCTAGTATATTCTCTCTATCTACTGCTATATTTTCAATATTGTATAAGTAGAGCTGTTGTTTGACATTTTGTACTTATTTTCGTCCTGACTGGACCTATTGAAAATATTACAGATGATGATGGTGACTGCCCTACCTTCTATGGGGCACGTAAGGGTGACACTCAGGAGCCCAAGGAGCATCTAGCTCAATAGAGGGTGCTTACTCAAGTCTAGTATATTTAGTTTTCAGTTTGTATCGGATTATTTCGATTATTAGTTGTGACTTAGTTATATTTCAGGACTTGTATTTATTTGTGTTAAACATCTACTTTGTGTGGTGTGATAACTCTATTTATATTTCAGTTTCTTCCTTTTATCTGATTCCATATCGTGCTCTATCTTCCCTAGACTTGTGATTGAGATATAGAGTTGAGATGTTATATTATACCTCCGTGCAGAGATGTTATGTTTATATCATATTGATGTTAGATGTTATGGACGAACTATACAGCGTTCTACCGCCGATACTGCAGCGTAGGCTGGACGTACCCATGTTCTCGTGCCCTTCCTTAGGGTGCGTGTCATGACACATTTTTGTGGTGGCCCATGCAGGTCGGGGTCGCAACTAGTGCGATTTCGTAGTGGTGCTCGACTTAGAGTGCTACTACGAGCCTGCTGTTAGGATATAGGATTAGGCAGTATAGAGAGTTACTCAATCACTGTTAGGACTACTTGAGAGATTCCTTGGATGACTCTTGAGAATCTTATTATGAATATCTCGAAATTTGATTCCAACGGCTTCTGTTTATCTTCCTTGTTTGTTGATGAATTTGATTCTTGTTAATCAAGGTTAATTTAAAATATTCTACCAAAATGAATCGTATGGGCTAGGTTGACTTAGTTATGGAATCTAGAATCTTCTACAGTCACATTAGCAAGCATGGTGTGGACATTTAGTCTGATTTAGGATATATTTCTCGAGTGTGGGAATTTAAGGTTTTTGCGGCCAAGCATGCGGTAATGCAAAAATTTTAAATACCATAATTCTAGAGGTATGTACCTTAGTCGAGGACTCTGTGAATATCGTAGCTTTGCTTACTAGTATGACGAAGATTCTGAGTATCATGATTTTGGACAGACGCATATGATTATCAGATTTTATCTCAAGAAGGTTTATAAAATATCATTCTACCTTTTTAATTCAGTCTTTTAAAAAAAAAAATTGTTGTTGTTCTTCTTAAATTAACTTAGGAGTAAGAGTAGTTTTAGTTGTTAGTATAATCCTTTGTGTAACTTCGTTTGATATAAATTTCTTCTGAATATAATGAATTGATGATTTGTGTTCGGACTTTTTGACTTAGAATTGATAGTGTACTTCTTACCTTAGAATGGTGACGATTGTAGCCAGTTTCCAGTTTCATATAAGATGATACTGCCTAATAACCCTGATTGATTCATCGTTTTTCTTATCTTTCCAGTCTGGCACTCATGACCAGAGTCTGTCCCACTCAACTTGCTCCCTTGTACTACTTTTGCATCACAAATACCGGTTCAATTTAAGCCATTCGACCATTCCTACTTAAATTATGATTATCATATGTACACTACCGTGACTTTTAATTTAAGAGCACAAGACTAGTTGTTTTCTCAAAATCGATTTCACATGCCTGACCTAAATATGACACCCTACACCTATGACCTTTATGTCCCACTCGGACACACCATCATGTGCTTCATTTGCTTCATATGACTTTTCTGACACAAGATCCCATATTGATTTACCCTACGAAGTCGCTTTTATTTTCGACTCGAATTGGGGACACCTTTTCAACCTAAACCTGTCGAGCCAAATTATGGACATGACCCATTTTAAGCCTACTATCCATATTTTATTTGTTGATTATGTGTGCTGCTAGGAAGAGGCTTCGACCTTATTGTTGGAGGTTTGACCTAGAAGGAGTACGACCATCTTAATTTCTAGGACAAAATTCTTCTAAGAAGGGTAGACTTGTAGCACCCAGTTTCTAAAATGAGGGTAATTTTGAAATTTTGTAATTATAATCATTTAATAATGATATTTAAACCATGTTATAATTTTTGGTGATTTTTAGTTAATTTAAAAAATCTTTAAAACTACGACTTGTGATTTTGACTATTGACTAGTGTAACCCTAGAGTTTGGCTAAGCCTAGAGACTAACTATGACCAAGGGAGCCTAGTCATGTGATTAGGATGACTAATTACAACTTTTTAGCCTAAGAATATTTTGGTCATTTTGACAATTTTACGAAATTGTAAATTATATTAATTAAATATGTGCTAGCTAATTATTTGAGACTTGACCTAGAACTTAGCCTAATCTAGGTTAGCCTTAAGTTTAGAATCTTGATTTGGGTAACCTAGCAAATGACAAGATTATTAATATCTAGATATTTCTAGGAAAGATATTTACTCTTAGGATATTTGTGAAAAAGAAAGCCTAGAACCAATAGGAAGGCTTGGAATTGGGTGGAATAATCCAAGCCACTCATCTATACATAAACAAACCCTAATTCCTTTAGATGACCAGCCATACAAGCCCCCGCTCCTATAAGTGTCATACTTAGAAGCATTTGCCTCTTTTTACAAACCCTAGAAGAACCCTACTTGTTCTTCCTTAAACTCCTCCCAATTAATCCGAATTGAGCCCAAATTGAGTCAAATCAATTGCATCATCCTCCCCAATAGTAGAGAAAACTTGTGGGTGCTTGCTAGCAAGGTTGGAGGACGTTTGAACCGTAGCAAATCGAGGAAGACGTTAAATCGAGGATCTTTACATTGAGTTTGAACACTCAATAGGTAAAACCCTACAAACCCTAGTAAATTCCTGATTTCTTTACATAGATGCATTCATTTAGGGTTCCCCTAGGTGTAGCCCAAGTTTGGTAGAAAATCGTATCTATTTCGTGTCCGTATTGGACACGTATCAGTGTATTTAATTGGGTGTTCGATGAAATGCCACATAGAAATAGATTTTAGTATTTTGCAAAATAAATTACATAGTTGTGTAGCCCTATATATGGGGATTAATTATATATGTGACAGAGTCAATTTTTAGGGAATTTTTGTGTCCAAAAGGGACACAAACACGCAGCACGAGACCCCCGCACTGTGCCCTACTACCCGACACCAATTTATCACTGTACAGGACGCGAGGACACATGAAACTTGACACGAAGGTGGGGGACATGTCTGTCAATATGTTCCCAAAGTTTCGGGATGGTTTCGTTTCGTATCGAGTGAGCATTAGTGTCTGTACTGAATTCGTACTACACTGGGACACTGTTAAAACACGTTCTGACACTCACTGTTTGACACGACACGACACGACGTAGATCTAATTCAGACACCTAGACACCTAGCCCTAGTCCCCCTCTACCTCTAGACACCATCACGATGTGTTACGTGTCATATGTCATGCGCACAAGTCTGTGACACGCGTGCACGAGGCACCACACTGTGCCGTGCTCTCCCTGCTACTCGGGCCCTCTGTAGGACACGACACGAATTCTCTTGACACGAGTTTTGGTGTACAAGAGGGGGCATACACTGACAGCATGCCTCCAAAATTTTGTTAGATTTCGTGGAGTGGTTAGGGTGAAAATTGACCTGCACTGACTCGACCCCACTATACACACACACAACAGACACCTTCGGATACGGCTTCGTATTTGAGACACGACACCACGTGGACACATATCAGGTACCTAGACACCTACCCCTACACCTAGGCTACCTACTGACATGACCACGACACTTGTAGATGGAGACACGAGTCCCTAGGCTAGTCGACACATGTGCACGATGCTGCCTATGCGCAGTTCAGTCACACATTGACACTTGTGTTTAGACACTCTTTGGACACTTGGTGTCCAGTTTCCTGGACAGGAATCAACCTCCTGATATGTACACATATGGGGGGTGATATTTCTGTACAACTGTTTTGGGTTTATGATTTAATTTCATTTGAAATTTGGTTCGAATTTCCTGATACAGAGAGGTCACTGATACTGTATAAGGATATTTAGGTTTTCTGATTTTAAATTAAATATTTATGTGTTAAAATATGTAGATACTTACATACATGCTGGATAGTAACTGGGACATGTATTGATTCGAGTTTTGTTCACAAATGAGAATGGTTTATACAGAAAACCGAGTTTAGAGAAAAACTGAGATTGGTTTGTAGAAAACCAAAAATGGAAGTGAGGTTTCAACAGAAATTTATGTGAATGAATGAATATGAGATGAGTTGAATTCAATGTTGAATTGAATTAAAATAGAGTGAGTTTACATTCAGATTTAGGGACTGCAGACATGTGGACAGGTTGGACAGGTTGGATAGTGAATACCCAACCTGTATGTGTATGTGAGTGTGGTATGGATTATGGTGTGCCTATAGGGAAGTCCCTGTACATATATTAGGGGGATGCCACAATTAGTTAGACATTAGGATCCTAACATTGTGTATCATATGTATATATATATCATATATATATATATATATATATATATATATATATATATATATATGAGTGTATACTTGTGCAAGTGGAGATAGGCTTGTGTTTGAGATTTGAAGTAGAGGGCAGCAGTGAGGTATTGGGAGGGGTTGTGTTTTCCTGATACATATAGAAATGTATAGGATATAGGAGTGTCATGTCTTAGTATCAAGTGAGAGTGAGTGATAGTGCATTGGTTGTGAAGTGAAAAGAAAATGTAAATGTGGTTAGTAGATGAGATTGGGGTTAAGGGTTGGTATGTTAGTTGGGCTTTACAATTCACATTTGAGTTAGGAAGGGATACTAGAGGGGTATATGTATGTATATATGTATGGTTCTTATTATTCTAAGGAAATAGGATATTACCTAGGTAAATACAAAATATATAGAGAATAGTCTATGAACCTACCACAATACAATAAGAACTACAAACCCTAGAAACTTAGATTATAGATACAATAACTTAGATATGGGCTAATGCAACCTAGAAGTGGATAATTATACTAGTTTGACTTTGTTAGCCTATGTTTGACCAGTTAACCAAGATAGCCTTATGGTTGACCTAGTTAGATTAGAGTTGACCTAGATTGGACTTGTTGACCAAAGTTGACTTAGAGTTAACTTTGGTCTAGATTGACTTAGAAATCATAAATATTGCATCATACACTTCAATTACCTTATTTCTAAATACATCATAACTTGTTTTACTCTTAATAGGACTCTGTGACACCAGTTCGGACATCTATTCATATCAGTCATACAGGGTGACAGGCGAGTACATTCTCTGATAATATTTCTATTTTATGATATCGTCTTTGTTTCTAGTATTTAGTGTAGTTATCATTGTTCTCTTGATATATTGTTCACACGGATTGGTATTTGTCTGGATCCCGTCATAAGATGTTATTCCTCTTATATATGGTACGCTTTGTGCAAGTCTTCCTAGTTCCTTGTGCATTGTATAGACAAGATTCCTGCGAAGTCTAGCTACCTTCTCAGAGAATCACGTGTTATGACGTGTCATGGTTGGATCCACTATATTAGTCAGGGATGGGGGTGTTACCGTAGATATGTGATCAATACCCCATAGTACCAGCATTGTATCACCATTGTATCTCCATTGTATCACCATTGTATCCTCATTGTATAGTGTTAATCATACACTCACGTATGATTAGCCAGGCCAAATATTGTATCAAGTTCTAAGCCGATCACATGTTAAAACTAGTGGTAAACTCACATAGATAGCAGTTCTAGATTTTCGTACATGTTATACACTGTTCTCTTGCCTTATGTCATTATAGTTTTGATATACCCTGTCAGGATGCATGTACGCTCAACTTTATCTAGTATATTCTCTCTATTTACTGCTATATTTTTAATATTGTATAACTAGAACTGTTGTTTATGATTTTGTACTCGTTTTCGTCCTGACTGGACCGGTTGAAAATATTACAGATGATGTTGGTGACTGCCCTACCTTCTATGGGGCACATGAGGGTGACACTCAGGAGCCCGAGGAGCATCTAACTCAGTAGAGGGTGCTTACCCTAGTCTAGTATTTTTAGTTTTCAGTTTGTATCGGATTATTTCGATTGTTAGTTGAGACTTAGTTATATTTTAGGACTTGTATTTATTTGTGTTAAACATCTACTTTGTGTGGTATGATAACTCTATTTATATTTCAGTTTCTTCCTTTTATCTGATTCCATATCGTGCTCTATCTTCCCTAGACTTGTGATTGAGATATAGAGTTGAGATGTTATATTATACCTCCGTACGGAGATAATCTGTTTATATCATATTGATATAAGATGTTAAAGACGAACTATACAGCGTGCTACCGCCGACACTGCAGTGTAGGCTGGATGTACCTACGTTCTCGTGGCCTTCCTCAGGGTACGGGTCATGACAAACCTGCTTCATGGAGGAACTCCATTTTTGTTGTTCCATTGTCTTCCTCACGAGATTCTAAGACACTTTAGTACTTAGTATTTTCAATTTCCATGATTTATTTCTTGCAGATCTAAGTTTGTTGTATTTTTAGAATTCTTGTGTTTTGATCTATCAAACTTTATTATTTTTAAGTTTTGATTGTTCTATATTGTAGAGAATTCGATTTTACCCAAAATGGACCTTTGAAAAGTTAGATTTTGACTTGTTTTGAGGAAGTTATGGCCAAAATAAGATTTGAACATTTTTTAGTTCGTATGTCCTGAATCTGGCAGGGACGATGAATAATGCCAGTCTACATGGCTGCATAGTGCCGTATTGTGCCAGTCCGCATGGCTGCATAGTACTGCATAGTACCAGTCCATATGGTTGTATAGTATCACATAGTGCCAGTCCGCATGGCTGCATAGTGCCGCATAGTGCCATTTTGCATGGTCGTATGGTGCTAGTCCGCATGGCTGCATAGTACTGTATAGTGCCAGTCCGTATGGCTGTATAGTACCGCATACTGCCAGTCTGCATGGCTGTAGAGTGCAACATAGTGCCTGTCTACGTGGCTGCATAGTGCTGCAGGAATGAATAGTACCGCATGGATGCATAGTGTCGTATGGCTTGCATACTGCCACAGGCTTGCATAGTACCGCAGGAATGAATAGTATCGTATGGCTTGCATAGTGCCACATAGTGCCAATTTTAACTGTTTTTGGCTGTTTTATATCCTATTTGGCTGAATTATGGCCAGAATTTCTTCCAACTCCCAACATGAAAGTTGTAGATCTTTTTCTTGGCTTCAAGAATATGTTATTAGCTATTTTTATGCAAGTTTCTCTCATTCATGATAATGTATGGATAAAACACGATAGTGGCCTGTTAAGGCACACTCTTAGCAAGTAACAAGTAACATGACATGACAGTAGCCCGTCGTGGTCCACTTACATGAACACGACATGACAATGTGACTTTACATGATAACTCTTGATAGTGACCCGTTGTGGTGCACTCTTGACCAGTAACTTGACATGATGACTCTTAAATAGTGACCCGTCGTGGTGCACTCTTGACAAGTAACTTGACATGATAATTCTTGATGGTGGTCCGTCGTGACGCACTCTTGACTTGATAAGTAATCTTGATAGGTAAGTCTAACATGTAATCTTGAATGCTGTTGCGACAACTATCTTGACATGCTGAATAATAACTCGTCGTGACACTGTGGGTGATTATTCGTGAATGTGCTTGTATAAGCTACCGGTCTTGTCTCACATCATGTCTAGGACTTGTATCCCTGGTTACCACGGTCAGGGATTCATACTGAATCGGACTAGGTTAATGACTAGATTGATCAAGTAGTTCATATAGAGAGGTATTTCGGCTACAAGCAATCCCGTTATCTGGGCGCCTTCTCTGATGGACTTGTAGCCTGCCGACGAGTAGGGCACATTTCTAGTTCACTGTCATGTGGGACACTTCAAGAAACGATTAATATGCATACTGTCATGTGTTGTACCCCCAAGTCACCTAATAACTCTCTTAGGGTATATTTGTCTCCTGGGCGATGTATCCACTATAAATTCTTGTAACTTGCATCTAGATAACCTGGATAGTCTGCAGGACTTATGGCCATAGGGATATTTCGTTGCATCTCGCTAGTAACTAGTCTAGTGATAACCCTAGTTAGTTAAAGTATCAAACCGTACTCTTTGCTTGGCCGTAAATGTTGGATGGAGTCCTATCTTGTCTAGTCTTGCCTAGATCCAGTACATGGCTATCTCAGGTCATGCTTGTGTATGCTTTACTTTATCGATAATTGGTTAGAGACTAAGTTCTGTTCAGGTGAAGGGTTATAACCCCTGTCCTTGTTTGGTTTACGGGTTGTAACTTGGTTACCGGAATAGTAATTTAGTTATCTTATCGTTTATTACCCTGTTTTCTCTAACTCATGTCTTTTATTATCATTTATGTTCTCATGTGCTGATGTGCTGGTTTTAGTTCTTAAGTGAAGCCTCCCTTTTGGCACTTACTCTTTCTGGGGTCTGACCCAGCTGGTTTTGTATGGCTAGATTTTGGAGTAGCTTTCGAAGATCTTCCAGCCTTCCAGCCAGATGGTGAACACTAGAAGAAACCCTGGCAACTAGTGGGTTTTATTTTGCTCTTCCACTCTATTTAAAAATTATTCTTTTGAGGCATTTAGTCGTCGAGCTAGTGTTAGCTCGTGTTGAATACTTATATTTCTTGTCTGCCTACGGGCTGTAACATGATTAACAAATCCTAGGGGTGATCATGTATGACTGAAACACTTGCTAGTCCATATATTTTGTACGACTAGCTTCATGATCATCTGTATATGAAATATATGGGATGCCTTACTATTGATTATCTGATGGTCTAACATCTTGTAACTATTATTACTTGCTTGAGATTGAGACACTAGGCTTATTCATGACCATAAGAGACTGATGGTTTGTAGATAAACCCTCATGCATCTAGATAGCCGTGACCGTATATCGAGGTGGATTACACTTCTATATACGTAGTTGGTTGTGTCTGCCTCTACTCTCCAGTATTCTAGTTCTGGGGCGTAATGTGGTTTAAGTAGTAGCCCATACAGGTCTTGTAAATCAAGATGTGTGAGGATTTCACCGAATAGATATCTCAATTAGCGTTCACCCTTGATCTCTACTCGTGTCTTCTAATCTTTTTGAAATCTTGACCTGATCACATGTTTATATCCTCGATCTATCATGGTCCTTCCTTATTGTTCTCCATGTCATTTCTTCAGCGAGATTGTTCCTAGTCCTACCGATTAGCAAGGCGGACCACTTCCAGTTGACCAGCAGCAAACTGGTGACGAAGCCCAACACTCTGGAGCGGCCTCCTGAGTCATGCATTTCCGGGATCCAGAGCCTCCAGTTCAGCCAGTCCAGCCTGCAGAGCCTAACAATGGAACCTTGGTGGATCTCATCAAGGAATTGCTTGCATGTCAAGATCGTCGGGGCGATGTCCTGTACCAGATAGTACAAGATGCCATGGGCCGTGTTGGTTATCAAGGAAACAACGCGGCTAACAGTTTCAAGCGCCTTAACCCTCCTTTCTTCGACGGTAGTGAAGATGCTATCGTTGCTGATGCGTGGCCTCAGGACATAGAAATTATCTTAGATGCAGCCAAGACTCCAGAAGAAGAGAAGGTAGCTGTAGTGCGCCTACATTTATTGGACTTAGCCCGCACCTGGTGGGCGATGTTAGCAGTTGGATTACCGACGCATGTCCCATAGGCGACATTCAGTGACAAGTTCCTGATCAAGTACTTCGATGCTGTAGCTCGGCATGACCTACAGACGAGGTTCACCAATCTCAGGCAGATGAGCAGAACGATCGATGGATATTAGGCCGAGTTTTCAAGACTGAGTTTATTCGCTCCCACCTTGGTGGCAACCGAGTTTGATCGAGCACAGCAGTTCCAGCAGGGTCTCCACCTAGAGATCATTCTAGCAGTAGAGCAGTTTGAGCATCAGACATTTGATGTCGTCTTGTGAGCAGCGAAGAGGCATGAGTATACCTCGGAGAGGATCGTGGACAGAACAGGAAGCAGGAAGAGATCCCATGGGCAGATGAGTCTGTCCTCAGCACCAATCCCGGCAGCTAGGGCATTGACTATTGGAGTTCTCCGAAGGGCGGATTCGATTTTATCGGTTCAGCACTCGACACCGACGTCCCCTCAGCAACAGAAGTAGAAGCGGTCTTCCATAATGGGCTGCACTCATTGTGGGAAGCCAGGACATGTAGTATCAGAGTGTCATAGAGCACATGGATTGTGCTTGGCTTGTGGGGCACCGGATCACAAGATAGGGTCCTGTCCGAATAGAGCCAATTCATCGTCATCAAACCTAACCAGTCCATCGGTTAGGGGTCCAGCACCAGTACAACAGCAGTACCAGCATCCGAGGCCATTGCCGCCTCAGGCATAAGCCTTCAAGCAGCAGAGACCCCAGCAGTATGTCCAGACCCAAGCTCAGATACAGAACCGGTAGAGAGGTTTCCAACAGCGTGTCTTCTTTATGCTTTTTAATTCCTTGCTTGCATGATTGATTGTTTGATTGATTGCTTAGTCATATATTGCCTGTGATTAGTATAGCTAGCCCCGACATCACTAGCATCTTGATTAAATTCAGAGGACGGAATTCTTTTATGGTGGGTAGTGTTGTCACCCCCGTTTTTTTGTTTTACGTATTTTTAGTATACGTGTACGAAATTCTGACCCATATAGTGACTTGTCTTAACTAGATAATCTTAGTTTAATTTTGCATTGGTTTAATATTGACATGGCTTGGTTGGGTTTGGTTTGTCTTTGTTGGGTTGGTTCAACTTATAACCCCTTCCTTTAAAAGCCACCAACCCCTCTCTCCCTCCTTATTTACTTCTCCTTCTTCATTTATTTCTTCATCTTCTTCCTCTTAACTTCTCCACCTACCAAGAGAGGCTTAGGCAAGTACAACTTGCTTCATGGAGGAACTCCATTTTTGTTGTTACATTGTCTTCCTCACGAGATTCTAAGACACTTTAGTACTTAGCATTTTCAATTTCCATAGTTTATTTCTCGTAGATCTAAGTTTATTGTATTTTTGGATTTCTTGGGTTCTGATCTATCAAACTTTATTATTTTTAAGTTTTGATTGTTCTATGTTGTAGAGAATTAGATTTTACCCAAAATGGACCTTTGAACAGTTAGATTTTGACTTGTTTTGAGGAAGTTATGGCCAAAATAAGATTTGGATATTTTTTAGTTCGTCTGTCCTGAATCTGGCAGAAACGGTGAATAGTGCCAGTCCGCATGGCTGCATAGTGCCACATAGTACCAGTTTACATGGCTGTATAGTATCGCATAGTACCAGTCTGTATGGCTGTATAGTGCCACATAGTGCCAGTCCACATGGCTGTATAGTGCCTGTCCGCATGGCTGCATAATACCGTATAGTGCCAGTCCGTATGGCTGTATAGTGCCAGTCTGTATGGCTACATAGTGCCACATAGTGCCTGTTCGCATGGCTACATAGTGTCGTAGGAATGAGTAGTACCACAAGAATGAATATTGCCGCATGGATGTATAGTCCCGTATGGCTTGTATACTACCGCAGGCTTGTATAGTGCCGCAGGAATAAATAGTGTCGCATGGCTTACATAGTGCCGCATAGTACCTATTTGGCTGTTTTTGGCTATTTTATGTCCTATTTGGATGAATTGTGGCGAGAATTTTCCCAACTCCAAACATGAAAGTTGTAGATCTTTTTCTTGGCTTCAAGAATATGTTACTAGCTATTTTTATGCAAGTTTCTCTCATTGATGATAAAGTAAGGATAGAACACGATAGTGGACTGTTAAGGCACACTCTTAGCAAGTAACAAGTATCATGACATGACAGTGACCCGTCGTGGTGCACTTATACGAACACGACATGACAATGTGACTTTACATGATAACTCTTAATAGTGACCCGTTGTGGTGCACTCTTGACCAGTAACTTGACATGATGAATCTTAAATAGTGATCCGTCGTGGTGCACTCTTGACAAGTAACTTGACATGATAATTCTTGATGGTGGTCTGTCGTGACGGACTTTTGACATGATAAGTAATCTTGATAGGTAAGTCTAACATGTAATCTTGAATGCTGTTGCGACAGCTATCTTGATATGCTGAACAATAACTCGTCTTGACACCGTGTGTGATTGTTCTTGAACATGCATGTATAAGCTACCAGTCTTGTCTCGCATCATGTCTAGGACTTGTATCCCTGGTTACCACGATCAGGGATTCATACTGAATCGGACTAGGTTAATGACTAGATTGATCAAGTAGTTCATATAGAGAGATATTCCGGCTACAAGCAATCCCGCTATCTGGGCGCCTTCTCCGATAGACTTGTAGTCTGCCAACGAGTAGGGTACATTTCCAGCTCAATGTCATATGGGGCACTTTAAGAAATGATTAATATGCACACTGTCAGGTGTTGCACCTCCAAGTCACCTAATAACTCTCTTAGGGTACATTTGTCTCCTCGGCGATGTATCTACTATAAGTTCTTGTAACTTGCATCTGGATAACCTGGATAGTCTGTAGGGCTTGTGGCCGTAGGGATATCTTGTTGTATCTCGCTCGTAACTAGGCTTGTGATAACCCTAGTTAGTTAAAGTATCAAGCCGTACTCTTTGCTTGGCCGTAAATGTTGGATGGAGTCCTATCACCTAGATCCAGTGCATGGCTATCTAAGGTCATGCTTGTGTATTCTTTACTTTATCGATAATTGGTTAGAGAATAAGTTCTGTTCAGGTGAAGGGTTACAACCCCGGTCCTTGTTTGGTTTACGGGTTGTAACTTGGTTACCGAAATAGTCGTTTAGTTATCTTATTTTATCATCATGTTTTCTCTAACTCATGTCTTTTATTATCATTTATGTTCTCATGTGCTAGTTTTAGTTCTTAAGTGAAGCCCTCTTGTGGCACTTGCACGTTCTGGGGCCTGACCCAGCTGGTTTTATATGACCAGATTTCAAAGTAGATCCTGAGGATCTTCCAGCGTCCCAGCCAAATGGTGAACACTATAAGAAACCCTGACAACGAGTGAGTTTTATTTTGCTCTCCCACTCTATTGAAAAATCATTCTTTTGAGGCGTTTAGCCGTCGAACAAGTGTTAGCTCGTGTTGAATACTTATATTTCTTGTCTGCCTACGGGCTGTAACATGATTAACAAATCCTAGGGTCGATCATGTACGACTAAAACTCTTGCTAGTCCTCGTATTTTGTACGGCTAGCTTCATGATCATCTGTATATAAAATATATGGGACGCCTTACTATTAATTATCTGATGGTCTAACATCTTGTAACTATTACTACTTGCTTGCGATTGAGATACTAGGCTTGTTCACGACCATAAGAGACTAATGGCTTATAGATAAACCCTCATGCATCTAGACAGCCGTGACCATATATCGAGGTGGATTACACTTCTATATACGTAGCTGGATGTGTCTGCCCCTGCTCTCCAGTATTCTGGTTCTGGGGCGTGACAACTTCTAATGTAGGACAAATATAAATGATAATACTGAATACCCACTCACAATCTAAAGTACGATAAGCTATCAAAGAAGTCTAATAAACTATAAAGTCTAAAATATTAATAACTTCAAATTACGATATCTATATCCAAATCTCGAATATAATAAACAAAATCTCTACTATATATACATGCCAAGAATTCTAACAGTGAGTCTATCACAAATCTGTAATAGTAAATAAGCTCCTCGGTGATCACTCTTGAGTATAAGTTCCCATGGTTGTTATCCCCTCCTCGGATCTATAATATTGGACACAAGTCCCTTAAGCGGTCATCTAAAAAATATATCCAATCAGGATAGTACAAGCACACCTCTTGTAGCAATTCCAATTAAATAACAAAGACTATCAAACAGTTATAGTAAGTAATACTTGATCAACAAGAAAAGAATGAGTCAAAAAATGGAAAAGAACAACAGCTAACTAAAATACAAGAAAAGTTAATATGATGAGCCAGAAGAACATGGCAACAAAGACTATAAATAAAAGATAACTAAACTAGAACAGATGTGATATGAGTCAAGTCAGTATAATGAGTCCAATAAATATAATGTGAATCCAGCAGAAAGCACTAAACCAGTGTGTTTTAAAAAACCTCTTTCAACTTTTAAACAACTAGGAGGTAAATATGGCACATCGTATACTTCGCAAGTATGCGACGGCTGTCTTTCTAGATTAGACCAGTAGTAAATACAGCACATCGCACACTTGACAAATATACGACGGCTAACTTTCCAGATTAGACCACTAGTAAATATGGCACATCGCATACTTAACAAGTGTGCGATGGGTACCTTTCCAGATTTGACCAGTAAAGGTGATTCCAGCATGATTAGGAATATTTACATGTCTACTCGAGTATTTCTCCACCCCGATTATTACAAGTGAATCCATATCCCATCATATAAATCAAGTACAAGTCTATCCGGATAGCAAGTGATACCAATAGGTGTTTCTAGTAGGCAGTTCCATTAGATGATTCCAGAAATAGAGGCCAGACAGGTAAGATGTATGTGTCGCAAGTGAATGAATTTAGAAATACCAATCCGTGTCATGTTAAAGAACCGATAATACTATACTAGAAGCTAAATAATAATAATTATCAGATAAATAAAAACTATCACAGAATGTACTCGCCTGCGATACTGAGAAATAAATGTAGATCGAGGTCCAAACTAATGTCACACAAACCTATATATGAGATATATAATATTATTTGGTGTTCTAGAGTAAATAATTTATTTAAATATATTAATTATATGCTTGTAGGCCTTTTCTAGGCCATGGTAGTTAAACTAGGTCAATTCTAGACTTTTGGGGAGGTCAATCTTGGTCAATCTGGTCTAATCTAGGTTTAGCTTACCTATTACCTATACATTAGTCGAAACCCATTACTCTATATTACCTATACCTTCCTTATTACTAAGATACTCCACTATAGTCATTTACATACACTAGTTTTCTATGACCACACACACACACACACACACACACACACACACACACACACACACACACACACACACACACACATATATATATATATATATATATATATATATATATATATATTATATATATATATATAAAATGACTTATATATAAAGACTGTAGTAGAATATCTTATATATCTTATATATATATATATATATATATATATATATATATATATATATATATATATATATATATATATATATAAATATATATATATATATATATATATATATATATATATATATATATATATATATATATATATATATATATATATATATATATATATATGTATATACATATATAGATAGGAAAATAAATAGATAGCTAGGTAAATAGATAAAAAGATAGGTGTGTAATTAGACTACTACCTATTGACACAAGGCTACCTATACTGATACATGTTCTTCCTATACAGATGATACATGATCCCCCTCTCATGGACTGATACACAAAGCCTATAGGACAGATACAATGTCTCATGACTGATACACATCTATGTGACTGTACTAAGATGGCCTAAAGCCCTTCACAATAGTCCTTTGGACTGATACTATATTCCTCCTCACCTAACATTAATTGATACCCAACACTATCAATTATGTATAATCACATATTCACAAATGAGTTTCAGTCAAGCCAAATTCCCTTTTCTAACTTATGTGCCAACCTACACTACTACTCCTATTCTTAAGTTAACTTCTGCCAATGACTATGCTTAACCCGAGCTCTCTAACATTAAGCCACTGGTGCATCCATGCTACTTAGGTCCCCTTTGCTATCAGTTAGCTATATACACATGTGGCATCCCACACTATCAATTACTTGATTTCTCTTCTATATTGAGAAAATCAATTAATTTCTCTCTTACATTTCTACTGATTTCAGTAGACATTAGTGATTCTATTATTTATCTTTTATCTTGAGTGGTCAATACATTTATTGACGATCCATTCATTTCTACTAGTGATTTATAATAATTAAGATCATGTTCATTAGAACATTCTTCACAACTATAGTCACTGTCACATTCTCACATATTAACAGAATCATCACTCAATTCATCTGATGAACCTAATTCTTCATCAAAATTTATCAATATTTTATATAGGGTCCTTTTTAACCCTTTGTTTTCTATTTCTTCGATTCTCTTTTTAGTATAACATCTATTGGCATAATGGCCCAATTTGCCACATTTATAACATTTTATTTCTTTAGAGGATTTCCTCTTTTGAGATGATTTCTTCTCTTTGTCTCTATCTTTTTCTCTAAATTGTTGTGAATAATTCTTCTTTCTTTTCCTTCTATAATAGGTCTTATAAAGAAAATAGATCTCTATATTACCCAAAAATGGTATATTTAAATAGATTTACTCATTAATAATGAGTATCATATTAAAAATTTAATTGCACTAGTTGATAGCGGTGATATTATTTGCAACACTCAGTGTTTGATTAGTGCGTTCACAATATTTTATTGGAATCATACCCTCTTTGACACAATTCAAATCTGTACCGCTATCAACTAGTGTAATAAAATTTTTAATATGATACTCATTATTATTGAGTAAATTTATTTGTATATACCATTTTTGGGTAATATAGAGATCTATTTTCTCTACTTTTGATTGGGGCTCATTCTCCTCATTAGAAATATTAGGAGTAGAACAAGTATTACTTTTTTTAGAACTTTCTCCTTTTTTCTGTATGAGTTATCATATTTTTTGCTACTGTCTCAAGATTAGACAGTCTTATTTGAGTAATCTCATCCTGAGATTTTAATTCTTTTATTTCTTTTTTCAATACTTTAATCTTATTTTGGAGGTCTTGTATAGTAACAGTTTTTTCCTCTTTATTTTTATATCGTCGAAGAACTTCTTCTATATTATAAAATTCTTCTCTTTTATTTATCCCTTCCTCATTCAAGGGATTATTACTTGATTTCTCTTCTATATTAAGAAAATCAATTAATTTTTCTCTTATATTTCTACTGATTTCAGTAGACATTAGAGATTCTATTATTTCTCTTTTATCTGGAGTGGTCAATACATTTATTGACAACCCATACATTTCTACAATTGATTTAAAATAATTAAGATCATGTTCATTAGAACATTCTTCACAACTATATTCACTATCACATTCGCACAAATTAACAGAATCATCACTCAATTCATCTGATGAACCTAATTCTTTATCAGAATTTATTAATACTTTATATAGGGTCCCTTTTAACCCTTCGTCTTATATTTTTTTGGATTCTCTTTTTAGTATAACATCTATTGGCATAATGGTCCAATTTTCCACATTTATAGCATTTTATTTCTTTAGAGGATTTCCTCTTTTGAGAAGATTCCTTCTCTTTGCCTCTATCTTTTTCTCCAAATTGTTGTGAATAATTCTTCTTTCTTTTCCTTCTATAATAGGGCTTATTTTCCTTCTCTCTGTATTCTCTCTTAGCCTTTCCTTTCTTGTCATAAGGCTTGTAGTTATCTACAACAAATTGACTACAAAATTCACCCAATTGCTTTCTTTCTGAAAGCCTCTAAAATTTTAGCTGATTTGTTAGCTTTAAATCATTACATAAAGCTAAGCGTTCTTAAACACAAACATTTATTAATGCTCCATAAGTATAATTCTGATATGGAATTTCTCTATTATTTTTTTCTTATTTTTTGTCTTATTTTTTCAGCGGCGAGATTTGGCAATCCATTAATAAATTTGGACTTCCAGTGCGATGCATTGGCATCGTCTAATTCCATAACTCCACTTAGGAAGGTACCTTTGTACCATGGAAAATGAGTTAAAGTAGGACATCTCAAATTCTGTAATAGGGTTCAAATTTCCCCCCCATCAGAAACATGTCCTATAAAATGTTCTAATATATTATATATTAGAGTGTAAACATCATCTGATTTTTGCTGTCCATCTTCTATCTTGGTAATATTTATTATTTCTATTCATTGCTCATTACTCAAGCAATGATCCCACCATCGACGTAGTATTCCTGTAAATACACTAGCTACGAATAAAGCAATCTGCTTATCGTGATTGCCAACAGCTTTAGCGACATTAGAATACATCATTATTCGATGTAATTGATCATGTATTTGCTTATCAGAAAGACCATCTATGTTCCATTCATAGATTTCTCCCGCACAGTAATGATTTTGAATTATAGAATCACTCTTCATAAAGAACATCAATGGGAGAGGGTCTTTTGCAGTAATATTTGATCAAATTAGGTTTGTCATATTTAACAATATTAATTCTTTCTTGATTCACCTTATTCAGAATCAAATTGAAAGAATTAAACATCTTTTCTATTTGAATAGGATTAACTTGTTCTTCATTCATAGAACAAGATTCTTCTGAGTCTGATTCTGACTCTTGACAATATTGTACCGAGGATTCACCTTGCAGCATATTCAGGTGCTTGGTCATATCCTCTTTGGGCTTATAATTCATGAATTTGTCCTTAAGACTTTCATACTCCAAATCTTCTTAGAGTACATTAACACTAAGATTTCGGAATTGCTCGACTAATTCTTTCAGGTCTTCTTTTGTAAATTCTGTTCGAGATCTGAATTTGTAGCCGGTTACCTCCATTGGAGGTTTTATTGGAATCCTATTTGTTTCCATTTTTGGCTTAACAATAGGACTCTCATGGATTTCTATTCCTTTTATTGTATTAAAATTTTTAGTTAATTTCTGAATAGCAGTTTCTATTCGGGTTAACTGCTGACCCATAATTTGAATACAAGTATTTGTGTAATTATTTTACAAAATTATTTTTTGCAATTCCTTTATGGAAGCTTTCTCATGCTCAATTACTTTATAGAAAGAAGTAGCTTCCATATCAGGTCTAAATGGAGTAGATATTTTTAAATGCTCATTAGGAGGATATAAAGAAGTTACTTTCTGTCCTCCTTCAGTAGCCCATATCTTATTGTATTTATCTTCTAAGACATTTATTTGTCTTAGCCTCTCATTAAGATATTGATCTGTAAACCATTCATAAAACCATTTAATTTTCTTGGTTTCACTTATACGCTGATGATATTTCTCCTTATAAAGTGCTCTTTGCACCTTATCAAAAGTATTTTCATACCATTCTCTAAATTTATTATTTAATATATTTATTATAAAATTTAGTATTTTTATCTAGATAAGGAATTTTATAATAAAGAAAATAATAAATTTAGAGAATGAAAGTTAGTATTAGTCGAGCAATTCCGAAATCAAAGTGTTAATGTACTCCAAGAAGATTTGGAGTATGAAAGTCTTAAGGACAAATTCTTGAATTATAACCCCAAAGAGGATATGACCAAGCACCTGAATATGCTACAAGGTGAATCCTCGATACAATGTTGTCAAGAGTCAGAATCAGACTCAGAAGAATCTTGTTCTAAGAATGAAGAACAAGTTAATCATATTCAAATAGAAAAGATGTTCAATTCTTTCAATTCGATTCCGAATATGATGAATCAAGAAAGAATTAATGCCGTTAAATATGACATACCTAATTTAATCAAATATTACTACAAAAGACCCTCTCCCATGGATGTTCTTTATGAAGAGAATGATTCTATAATTCAAAATCGTTACTGTCCGGAAGAAATCTATGAATGGAATATATATATATATATATATATATATATATATATATATATATATATATATATATATATATATATATATATATATATTTATATTTCAAGAAAGATGAACTTTATTGAAGTAATAGGCGCAAAATGTCGAAGCCTAAACAAGTAAGCGCGCTAGCGCGATAAAAGGAAAGAAAATGACAAACGAGGGGAACGAGCATAAAGAAGAGGAGGGCGGCCTAAGCTAGTACCTCCCAGAACGAGTTGGAAAAGTGGGAGCATCGTCTCTTAACTTTGAAGCATTGTTTGATGACTTCTCTAGATAGCCGAGGAAGGGGAATTTGATGACCTTCGTATCTGAATTTGTTCATGTTTTCCAGAGAACCCAAAAACCAACGGCTGCTACGATCTGATGTCCGTGGGATTGGCTCCATTAGGCCAGGAGATCGTAGAAGCCCCTAGTTGGCTGGACCATACTAAGTCTGTTGTGTAGCTTGTACCAAAGGCCGGTGGCTAGTTCCCCCGAAAGAAGGGCATGCTCGGCAGATTCTGACGTGTGCTTCTCGCAGCAGTGGCATCTCGAAGCAAGACTGAATCCTATGGATCTGCTGGTGTTATCCGTTGGAATCTTCCGACGAAGAGCACGCCAGATAAGGATAGACCATTTGATGGGGATGTAAGCCTGCCAAAACTTGGCGTAAACAGGATTCTGCGCCCCGCTCCCTCTGGCCACTAGCCTGGCGGAAGCCAAAGTGAATAACCCACTCGGGTTGGGGGACCATCTCCAAGTGTCGTTCGCATCGATAATCCGCAGATTAGCAGCAAGAAGACAGGTTTCCGCTGGCTAGCCTAGCTAATCTCTGACCTTTCTCCAATTCCATCCGAAACTACCCTCCCATAGGTCCCTAATTGCGCACTCCGGAGAAGTAAGAATGTTGGGATGTATGATGTCATCTCCTAGCCACCCCTCGAGGTACGCCGAAGAACGACCGTCACCCAACCGGAGGCGGATTAGAGGTTCAGCAGTGATACGACCCTGAATAATGTGACGCCACGAAGCCGAGGATCTGTTATTAGAGCTCGCTTTCGACAGATGGAAGAATCTGAGTACCTAGCTCCCATAAACTTTGTCCATAAAGAGGTTTCAGTGCGTAACTTCTACCACAACTTAATGGAGCAAGCATGCACGATGTGGGCAAGCCTACAGAAGCCTAGACCACCTTCTTTAGTGGATTTGGCCATCGACTCCCAGCCAGCCTAATGATATTTGTTCTTGCCGTCGTTTTGCCCCCAGAAGAACTTGTCGAAAAGGGCTTCGAGAGAGTAGAGCACCTTCTTGGGAGGGGAGCAAACTAGCAGGGTGTACATCGGGATGAATAATAGAACGTGTTTGATGAGGATCGTTTTCCCCCATGGGGATAAGGTTGTGTTGTGCCAACTAGCGATGAGTTTACGGATCTTGTCAACGAGGTGCTCGTATATTCCTGAGTTGGCCTTACCGTATACCAGCGGGCATCCGAGGTAAAAGAAGGGGGGTAGGTCGTGCGGAAGGAGGTCATGTTGGCGAGCAAAGTTGAGCGGGTTCTATCGGCTTTGTGGTGGGTGTAGATCACGCTCTTGTTGTTGTTGATGTACTGACCGGAGCATACGGTGTATTTGGCGATCGTGCGCAGGACGACCTCGATCGATCCGCTGTCTCCAGAGGAGAAGATAAGGATATCGTCAGCGTAAGCCAGGTGAGTGATGAGGGAGCAACCGGTGGTGGTGTAGAAGTGATTGAATCCAGACTTGTTGGGCATGCTATTAAGGCTTCTGCTGAGGGCTTCGGCCGCAATTATGAAAATGGTGGAAGAGAGCGGGTCTCCCTGTCTAACCCTGTGAGTGGAACGAAAGAATCCCGCTGCCTGGCCGTTGATTACGGTGGAGAACCACTAATTGTTGATCGATCTGAAAACAATGTCAATCCATGGTTCGGAGAAGATGAAGGCCCTAAGTACCCAGATCATGAATTGCCAATCAAAACGGTCGTACGCCTTCTCCAAGTCAAGTTTGATGGCCACGTTTCCCCCTAGATGGGAACTTCATGCACGTGATCATCTCTTGAGCTAGGAGGATGTTCTCAGATATGTTGCGTCCTTTGACAAACCCGCTTTGCTCTTCGAAAATAATCTTGAAAGAAGATCGAAACTTCATACAATCAGCATTAATTGCCCATGCGGATTTGGCGCAATCAAAAATTAACTGCCCAGATTATTGGCCGCCGACTTTTCAAAGGGCAATCATTGCAAACCCTAATGATCACACCCCACTCTTATAAATAGCAAGGTGTCATTCCCTTGCAAAAGAGACTCTCTCCACCCGGCTAGACACACAGAGAGACAAAGGCACGCACCGAGGATTCTTTCCACACATCCTGAGAGCATTTCTTCATCAAAGTCAAGACTATGTCCGATCGTCCAAGGAGTAAGGCAGAGCTGTAGTCGCTTTCCCGAGCCTCTATCGTCATCCCCAGAATCAAAAATAAACAATCGTACTTAGATTGTTGTACCTAGGTTTTTATTCCTAGGCTTTCTTTGTACGAGCGAGTTTGTATTGTGAGTCTAAGTTCAGTCCTCCTACAAAATTGATCTGCACTTTTACAATCAATGGCAAACATTACCGACGAAATATAGCGATGGATTAGCATCGAATTTTAAACGACGGTAACCACAACGACATATTAGCGACGGACTACCGACATTTTTTAGTTAGCTAAAATACTAAATTTTCCAGAAGCTCAGCGACGAAAATATTCATCGCTGACTCGTCTGATACGGTTTTGGTATCAAACAGAAGCGTAGCGACGAAAATTTTCGTCGCCAAGTAGTCGCTAACGTAAAAAAATTCCCGTCTTTCGTCGCTAATCCATCGGAAATCAGTCGCTAGCGTGGAAAATTTATAGTTTTTCGTTGCTAATTCGTCGCTGGTTAGTCGCTAAACTTTTTATTTTTAACAGATTAAATTGTTCTAGCTTTGCTCAAACCTGTGAATATAGATGTACATTACATTCAAATATATAAAAAATTAACCCAAGCATATCGATCAAACACGACAAACAGTCAAATATGTTCAGTAATACATAAAGCCATCCAACAGTCGCAATATAGTACATATACAAAGACGTCCAGCAGTCAAATGATACAAACACGTCCAACAGTCAAAGTATAGTACAAATATAGAAATATGTTCAGTAATACATAAACTCATCGATCAAAACCCGCTAAAGTTCATCAAACTCATTGTCAAATACAACCAAAAAATAAACAAAACTCAAATTAATGTTAGAGGAGGTGGCGGAGGCATAGCCGACCGTCCGCATAAATATAACTGCCCCAGAACCAAAGTGATGATCCACTGTACGTCCTGGACAGAAACGTCTGGAAGAGTCGACGACATGATAAGAGGCACTGTGGTCGGAGGAGGAGCCGGTGTATTAGGCGCCATGGTCGAAGGAGCAGTCGTTGATGGAGGTACTATGGTCGAAGCAGGAGCCGGTGCTGTAGGGGCAGGCATCAGATCTGCTATGCTCAGAACTCCACTCATCTGCCCTACCTAACCCTAGAGGGACAGCAGAATCTGTGTAATCTGTCGCAAGGTGTAGGTGTTGGCAGTATCGTCGATTTGTGGAGGTGGAGGTGGTAGAGATAGAAGATCTCTGGAATAAACGGATGGCTGGGATGCCAATGATCCGGTACCGTACACACTGCCCCCCTTTTCTTTTACCGACGGCTTGTATCCACAAGTCGTTCCTCACAGCCGGCGACGTGGGCAGACTAGTCCCAGCTCCCTCGGCAGTCCCTCCCTCACCGATTCGACACTCTAAAGTCTCATACATCTCCAATATTTTTATAATTGAATAGATTTAGAGTTAATATTGTTATTTTAGTTACTATTAAGTATTGCTATGGTTACGTTCTCATACGTCTCTTAAACTATTATTTGATTTATAATGCTACTTAGGGTTATGATTTAGAGTTAATATTCATATTATAGTTCGGACTAACTATTTCGGTAAACTAAATACAGTTAAGTACGTAAAGACGAAGAAGAAATATAATTAGATATAGGACTTGGAAAACTTATATAGGCTTTGGTCGCCCAATCATTTACGAGCTTTCCATCTTTCTTTCACTTATGGGTACACTCAAAAACTTTAGGAAAGTCGACGGTGTTCGGATTTCCGCCTGCCTTGGCGACCTCCTCACACTGTAACAATTAAACATAAATTTATAACTAAACAATAAATTTAAACAATTGAAGAAATAACAAATAAGAATACTCACCAGCCGTCGATAATGCTCTGTAATTGGGATAGATCCACCCGTATGGTGACCACCCTTAGCACGGGCAGCTTTTTCCTACTCACACTTGGCCCTATAGGCCGTAGTGTCCATCTTCTTCTTTATCTCCTTCCAGAACTCCTCCTTCAATCACTCCTTGCGAAGAGCACTATTTAGTAGAGCCAACGTCTTCTGGTCGTTGACTATATCCCTCAACCTCTTGCTGGTGACGGACTTATAGCACTTCCAGATCGCATGATCTCTATGCGTCAGCCACCAATACAACTTCTACAAATAAGGACAAATAAAAACAAATGAGCAAATATTTAAGAAATGTTGTAAACAAACATGATATTATTTAGACGTACCTCAAGCATCTCGAGCCAAATGAATTGTTTATAAACTGGGATCCCCGAAGTTCATATAGGGACCATGGAATTGACGATGCATCAAATCCACCAAATCTTTACTAGCTTGGACCAAAAATAACCTAGAATAAACAAAAAATGTACAATTAGATAATAAATAGAGTATGAATAAATGTGTCGACTAATACTAATATACTTACATCGTTCTATCGGCCCACAGCTCGATACGAGTGATGTTGGCTGGCCGCTCTGGCAGAGTAAGAGGGTCTAGAAATCCTGGTCGACGTATGTACACTTCACGGTCGACCAAAAGGCCAGGATATGGGTTCGTCACAGTAGAAGTGACATGTGTAGTCTTCGACATAGAAGACGGAGGGCACTAGCACCGGTTGGAGTAGATGCTGAAGGAATATCAGGGATAGCTCTGCCGACCGAAGAATACGTGAACGGCGGAGATAAGACATCCTCCTCATCAACCAAATTGTCCTTGCTAACTCCTCTGCGAGCTGCAGTCGGAGTACTAGGAGGAGCAGGAGTAGGAGGACGGGTCGACGTGTACGGCCTCGTCCCGCCATATGTAAATCTGAAAGAAATAAAAAATGATGTGATCATACAAATAATCAATTCAAATCTAATAGAAATTAACTAAAGGTGTGTTGATACAAATAATCAATGCAAATCTAATAGGTAATACATACTAATCTTATTCATCTTCTTTGTAATCCGAATCTTCTTCATCTCTATCTTCATCATTTTCACTATCACTTCTACTTTCACCTTCATCTTCAAATTTTTCCTCCTCATCCGATACGTCCTTTTTTAGACTCCTCCTCTACATGAGATAAGTCCTCTATGTCAAGCTCTTCATCAACTATATCATCTTCTACAAGTAATGTCAACCTCCATGTCATCAACGTTGGCTAAACTCATATATGTTGGTTGAGGCATGACTATCTCATCCCCTGGTATGCTTGATCTCCAATATTATATTTATTTTTTGATTTAGTTTTGCATACAACCAACCAATCACGAGTAGTGCGTCGTCGACTAGAATAATTCGTGTAGTACACTTGGACTATTTGACTAGGCAATACAAACGGTTCGAAACTTACATATCTTTTTTCGTATTTTGTATCAATAAATCCAAACTATTTGTCAATTATCTATCCTTGCTCGGGTGTTTTATCGAACCAATCACATTTGAAAAACATAATTTCGGTATCAAAAGAGTAATCCAGCTCTACAATATCTGTTAGAACACCGTAATAGTTAAATTCTGGATCGACGTCCTAGATTGAACCCCTTACACAAACTTCAAAATTCTTTTTGTAATTAGCCTCGTCATCGACAAATGAGTGATTGATAGGCTTATCAGTGGTTCTAAATTTGAAGCCATTGATGGTATATCCATCCCAACATTTTGCCCTTTTGCTAGTTCTCGAAGTCTTTCGTCGGTCATTTGTGTGCCAGGACGAAAAACCTAAAACATCACGTATCATAATGTCATTAGGACAAAAGCCCTTTCGTCGGTCAATTGAATTTAGAATAGTTAAATGATACTAATCCTTATATAGTTATGGAACCACGACAAAAAATTTCTGTCAACCTCTCCGGCAAGATCATCATCATCAATGCTAGGTCTCTCCATTTTTTTCTCAGCTCTAAAAAATACTATGATAAAAAAGAGAGAAGTTAGAGAATTTTTTACAAGTATATCACAAAATTAGAGTATAACATAGCAAAATTATGTCTCTTACTTCTCTATATCTTACATCTCCTCTATAGCACTATTTATGCAAATATACCGATGAGCGGCTTCAAACTCATCGCCCTCCAACCACCGTAACTTAGAAGCACTTATAAGCTTGCTACCAACATTGAAGATAGTACGAATTCTATGATTCGGTTCATCGACCTCACCTTCATCATTTCTTGGTGCTCTATTCTAGTTTGTTCTAACATGAGTATGAAAGTAGATTGAGCAGAAGTTTGAGACCTCCTCAATAATATATGCTTTGTATATCGAAACTTCTTCATGGGCCTTATTGTCCACCTTCTTCTTCAGGTGATGTATATATCTATAGATAATATATTTAATATTAGATCTGTTTGAATAAAATAATTATTAGTTTTCGATAATTAAATATTTTATACCTCTCAAATGGATACATCCATCGATAATGGACGGGAGCACCGATACGTGCTTCCTATTGAAGATGAATCGACAAATGTTTCATAATATCAAAAAAGCCAGGAGGAAACACCTTTTCTAACTTGCACAATGTCAATACAATCTTTTTCTCAAGTTCAAACATATGTTGCACCTTCAACTTACTTGAACACAAATCTCTAAAGAATATAGATAACCTGGCCAGCTGACCCCATGCTTGAGAAGGCATCCTCTCTCTCAGAGCGATAGGAAGTAAACGCTCTAGGAACACGTGGCAATCATGACTCTTTATCCCTATCAGATTGGGTTCGTTCAGATCGACACATATTGCCAGATTCGACAAGTAACCGTCAGGGAATCTCAACTTTATAATCCAATTGCATATGATCAATTTATCATCCCTACTCAGTGTAAATGGTTGTAGCTCCTCTTTCCAAATTTTTTTGAAATATTTATTTATTATTAATTATTTTATTTGAATGGTGATTTTTAGAATTATATAAATAATTATTTTGTTATTAGTAATTATTTGAATTAAATCGTTAATAATTTGTTTAATTAATTAAAGCTAACCCTTGTCTAGTTTAACTCCATGCTATCATGAGCCAAGGGAATGTTAGCTTTGCTATCGTGAGCTAAGTGATGTGAGCAAAATGTGGGAATACACAACCATGAAACATGGGGTTGTGGGATCACAACATTGTTTATGTTTATATTTCATGCTACTAATAGTTAACTCTGCTTCAAAACCAACCCGAACCCGGCCTAGCTGTAACACCCAATTTTTCCAGACGAGGGTAATTTTGAAATTTTGTATTTTAATTTATTTAATTATGGTATCTAAAATTTTATATGATTTTTATTGAATTTAATCATTTTAAAAACTATTTAAAAACATGACTTATGAATTGGTGTCTTGCTAGTGTTTTGTTTATCTTTTCTAGCTTGGGGGTATTTTGGTCATTTTTGAAATTCTGTGAATTATTTGGAATTATTATTTATTATTTGGACTTATTATAATTAATATAATTTTCAGTGATTTTTAGTGATTTTTGGTAGAATTGATTTTGGCCCTATAGTTGACTTTGACTAGTGTTGACTAGAAGACTAACCTAGTAACTACCCTAGGTTAAGACCACTTGTTTAGGTTAAGTAAACTTGGTTTGACCTAATTTAGTGAGGTTTAAGTCATGAAACTTGTTTGGAGAGATTTGGAGTTGATTTGACAAATATGGCTTATGACTTCATAAGTCATGACTAATGACTTAGGTTTAATAGCCCATAGGCCCACACCATGAACCAACCCTAACCCTAATCAGCCTATGGCAGCCATTATTGACCCTTTCCCATCCTATTTAATGCCCCCAAAGTTAGGGCTAGCCTCCATTAAGTTTTCTTGCCAAGTTTTAGAAGAGGTATTTTTCCATCTTTCATAAATCCTAGTAAATCCATTTTACCTCCTTTTTAATCCAAAAAAATTGCATTGGGTTCTAAATTCTACCTACTTTCTATTGGTAATTAATATTCTTAGATTTGGAGAGCTTTGGAGGAGTTTCACCATCAAGAAGAACATCTCTCATTAGAGTTTTTTTGAGAGTTTTGATACATTGAGGTAACTTCCTATTTTTACCATAGAATCCTGAGATTTTTGCATCATTAGGGAGCCCTAGACCTAACCTAACAGTAGGAATAGGAAATCCTAAGTTTTTGTGTCTTTTCGTGCCCAAACTGGACACGTATCAGTGCACTGTTCAATGTGTTTGTGGAAATGCCACTGTAGTATTGTTTGTATTATTTTCGAATTATTTTTGATTGGAAAATTACTTTTCAGTGTCGCTTACGTATTTTTTGTGCACTGAGTTGGATTCGTGCACGTGTCGTGTCATTTTAACACGCGTGCACATGGGCTGCACACGCTCGCGCACGGCCTGGCGGATCCCCTGCCACTCGGGCTTCCTACAGGACATGACACGATTCTGTTTGACACAAAAATTTGTGTACATGAGGGGGCAATGACTGTCATTAGGCACACAAAATTTCAGGCAATATTATCCTGTATTTTGGGAGTTATTCGATCGGCACGGGTCGTACACACACACACGCGTGCGGAAATCTGCTCGAATATATTTTTGTTTCTCGGACACGACACCACTTAGCCACGACTCAGGCACTTAGGCACCTACCCTGACACCCCACCTAGCTACTGACACGACCACAATACTTTTGGATGGACACACGAGTCCCTAGACTAGTCGACACGCGTGCACGAGACTGCACTGAACTGTGTGTGTCTATGCGTGTACATGAGTGTCTGGACACGTTGTGTCCTGTTATAGGGACACCCTATGACCCGTGGGACACACTGACACATGCACGACACTTCACCAGCTATTAATTTAGGTTTTTATAGGACTTTCGAACTTGGTTAGGGGGGTTTTCCCCATTTTCTGATACTAAGTATGAGTATTCAGTTTCTGGTTATTTTTTAATACTTTTTAAAATGATTTAAATATAATTTTTGTAATGATTATATATGTGTACAGGTCAGGGATATGGGACTACATGTCTGGGTTCAATGTGGAGAAGTTTGGTTTAGTTTTGGGTGTTTTCGAGTATGGGGTTTGAAGTTAGAAAAGGAAACTTAGTTTGGTTTTGGTTTTAGGATTTATACATGTAGGTATATATATATACATGAATGAAAACCTGAGAACATTCAAGCCTATTCCTAAGTTTTTATTGTCAAAACCTGAGACTGAATTGTGTGAACTGAATTATTGATTCACTGAATGAGATGAACTGTTTGCATAACCTGAGATTCAGTGAACTATAAACTGAGACTGGGGGTTTGTATTGGACTGTTAGATGTCTGAGATTGTATTGTGATTTTGAACTCAAGAACTGAGTTCTTATAAACTGAGAGAGGACTCCCAAATTCCTGATGTTGTGAACTCAAGAACTGAGTTCATGCAACCTGATTTTGGTGCTAAACTTTGTAAAACCTGAGAATGTTAGATATGAGAACTGTCAGTTTGGTGGGGGAGGTTTGAATTCGATTTTGTGGTAAGTTTAAATCCAATGTTTGCTAAGGTTGTGATGATTCATTGATTCAAGTTTTGAGCTGTTGCCAAGTTTTGTTGATTCATTGGTTCATTGCATTATTTGGTTAAGTTTCAAATTCATTGAGGGTAGCCTCGGACTCATTGATACTTAAAGTATCAGGATTCTTGATGTTGTTTGCAATTTTAGGCATTAGGTTGAATGTTTGCTGCAAGGAATTGTTAAAACTGTCACAAGTTCACTCACACACACGGTTCAGATTCAACACACGCATATGGGGGCTATCACACAGGTTTTCCCCTCATCCAGTTTACTGTCACTACACTCTCACTCTTTCTACACACTCACACATACAAACTGAATATGTATACACACACACACTCCTACACTGTCTCTTGGACTGGACTGGAACCTGAGATAGTGCCCCCTACACTGATTCACTCTATATCCCTACACACACATAACAGGTAGCTCCTCCTATACACACACACACACAAAATCCCTTTTACTGTCAAACCCTCACATTTTTCCCCTCTCAAACTTGTCACACACACACACACTATTTGGTTGATTAGTTCATATGAACACACACACACATACACTGTTTAAATTCTATAAATGGAATGCTAAATCAATTTGGGTTATGTATTTCATTTGGTTGAATGTAGGGATTGACTTGAAAACTGAACTGAACTCATTTGCCTGAGATTTCAGTTAATTTCCTATATGTAAACCTTAACCTGATATTGCCTATGTTAAATTTCTGAGATTCAATGAACCCAAAACTTGTGTGATGATGCCATGTTGCTCTTTAACCTTAAACTCAGTCCATAGTCCATAGTTCATCACACACACATCTATGTTACCCCTTAACCCTCTCTCTATCTCTCTATGTATATATGTATGAAGATATGCATGTACATATGTATGTATGTATGTAGATATATATATGTATGCATATATGAACCTATCTAAACTATATATGTATGTGGGCATATAGCCATGGATAAATTTCCTATATATATATAGGTATGCCTTATATGTAGTCAGTATATATGTATTATATATATAAATATACAATGTTAGCCTATACAATGTTGGCTATGTATGTTTTGTCTAAAACTAATACAGGCCATGTAGATGCAATATGGGACATATGATATGTTTGAATGCCATGATTTAGTGTCTAATTCACATGCCATGTTATATGCCTAGCCAATGTTATGCAATGTAAGCCATGTTATGATAACTTAGCTAAAATGCCATGTAATGTATGAATCCATGCCATGTGTGATAAGCCTAGTGGTCTAAAACTAATATGGGCATGTGTAGATATGAGTAGACATGTACACTCTATGTGAATGTTGCCTAATGTATATCCTATGATACTAATGTATGCATGTTACATAGATTGGGTGTTGTTGGCTTGTATATCCTTGAAATGGAGTGTGCTTGCTAGGATAGTTTTGGCTAGACCTAGAATGACTTGTTAGTCTAGGTTTAGACTTAGAATGGTTTAGTTGACCTAGTTTGACTAGTGTAGTTGACTAGAGTTGACCAAGTGTTTACTTTAGTCTAGTTTGACCTAGACATCATGCAGATGCATTGTAGATTACATTTATCATCCCTTGTATACATCTTGACTTGTGTTGCTCTAACTAGAAGTCAGGTATCTCATCTCGGACAGTACATTTACTTCAGACATTCAGATACGAGGCGAGTACATTCTCTGATCATTTCATATCCTGTTCAGAATTATTTCCTGCATTAAATTACTTTACTTGATACTGTCACGTTGGTCACACAGATTAGTACTATATGGATCCCTTCTTGAGATATTATCCCTTCAGGGAGCATCGGGTACTCTATGTTCTGTGCGTTTCACTTACATAGCGTATCATATACTTCTTTGGTTCTTTGATCACTTGTGACATATACCTATATGATCACAGAGCCTTCTTTGGATCTTTATCCCATTTGTGGGACTACTATGTATCACCCTTTAGGGGCTTATCACCTTTCGGAGGCTTATCACCCTTCGGGGGCATATCACCCTTTGGGGGCTTATCACCTTTCGATGGCTTATCACCCTTTGGGGGCATATCACCCTTTGGGGGCTTATCACTTTTCGGAGGCTTATCACCCTTCGGGGGCTGTTACATGGAAGCATGTACGTAACATAACTTGTTTGGATCCTTGTGTATTAGTTGGGGGTACAGGGGAGTATAAATAGCCATGTGAATAATTTCCAAAGTAGAATAGCCATGTATGCCTCTTTAGTATAGCCATGTACAAATCCAGCCGTTCACATGTCGACTTTGTACTCTAAATCACTAGTCACTAGTAGCTCTCTACTTATATTAGATATTTCTATTACAGTTCTCTCTCTGTTTACTTACTGTATTTCCTTCAGTATCTATATCTTACTTTACTGCATGATTATATTTTCTAACCTGTTATGAACTGTTGAGATGTACTGTGCTCGCTCCCGTCCTGACTGGACCTGTTGAAAATTTTACAGAGGATGATGAGGAACCCTGCACCCCTTACTTGGAGTTTGCCTAGATGACACTGCAACCTGGATCCCTGGGAAGGTTCAGGCAGCTGCTCAGGATGATACCTTGTATAGTATAAATAGCTTAGACTGTCCTTTTTTATGTTTAGCAGTTGTCTTATTTTCAGAGTTGTATATTTTAGAGATGTTGAGACTTTGTTATTCATTTCTGTTGTACCTCAGTTGAGGATTCTATATCTATTTCCATCGTGCTACATTCTACCTTAGATTGTGATTGAGTTGTACCTCTGTGTTGGCCTCCTTTTGGAGAGTGTATTCATGTTATGTAGTTATAGTTCATGACCTAGAACAGCGTTCTACCGCCGACACTGCGGTGTAGGCTGGGCGCTGTTACGTACTCGTACCCTCACGATGGGTGCGGGTCGTGACACATTTTTAGTGGTGGCCCATGCAGGTCGAGTTTATGTAGTGGTATTCGAACTAGAGTATCATTACAGCCTGCAGCAGGATTAGGATATTTTGGAGGTACTCAATCATATTAGGAAAAACTCTTAATCAGATTCCTTTTTGTCAAAAATTGTTGCTTATTGACTTCCCTTGAATATAAACTGTCCTCCTTTAAAATTTTTGCTTCATTCCCAGAAATTGCTTCTCGTTTGATCAGTTTTTCTGATGGTTATGAAGACACGATCTCATCGCTTCGGTTCGGAGGATACTATCGAGAGGCTGGCCACCTCTCGTCCTGTTCATCAGGGCCTCGATATCGCAGCTTCTGTTGTGCCGACTCAGGTTGGCGTTTCTGCTACATTGGAGGTGCACCTCTATCTGTACAGAGATTTTCTCCCGTCATTTCTGATTTCTCTCAGCATCGGTGATTCATGCAGCATCAGCAGCAGACCAGAGAAAACTAGCAGGGCGAGCTATCGCCAGGACAGTCAAGGATGTGCAGACCATTGGAGATCTTGCTGCAAGTTCCGTTCTTCTCTATTCCATTCTCGCAATTGTCTTTTATAATTACCTTGAAATCCGATTCCATTTGTTCTTTGTTGATTGATTAATTTTGTCATGTTACTCTTTTGTTGTGTTTGTTTTTTCTTCTGAAAAAATCATATGGGCTAGGTCACCTAAATCATGGGATCTAGAATCTTCGATAGTCATGTTAGTTGGATAGTGAGGACATGTAGTCAGATTTCGGATGTATTTCTTGGATATGGGAATTTAAGGTTTTTGCCGTCGCATGCGGAAATACGAAAATTTTAAATACCATGAACCTAGAGGTACGTACCTTAGTCAAGGACTCTGTGATTATCGTAGCCTTGCTCACTAGCATGATGAAGATTCTGGAAAACATAATTTTGGACAGACGCATATGATTAGCAAATTGTATCTTGAGAAGGTTTAAAACATCATACCCTTTTTATTGTTATAAATGACTTAGGAGTAGGGATATTTAGTTTGTAGAGCTTGTTCATAGGTAGTTCTTTCATAGTATATAGATATGGTGACTTGTAGAGTGTATGTACCCTAGAGGTGATAGTTAACTTTGGTGCTAGAATAGTAACCCATTGCAGATAATTCCCTGTTATTATGATACCAACCAGTTACGTATAGGATGTTAGTATGCCATACAACCTTGATGATTATTTATTGTTTTTTCTTATCCTTCCAGTGAGGCACCCAGTGACCAGAGCCTGACCTTGAGTATAAGTTGTAGTTCACCTAAGACTAAGAGGTCTACATATATAGATGATATACTTAGGATATATGTGATGGGTTGTTGTTCTTGAGCATATATATACGTAGTATTTGGGATTGGTGTGCTTAGCTTGCAGGTATTTAGTTATGGGTGACTTGATAGGATTTGGAAGGTTAAGAGCTAGCCTATTATAGAGTTTCTCTTTTGCTAAATTCTAGTTGCCAACACTTAGATAGCTAACATGGGTAAAATCCTAAGAAGTTGACCAGCTAATGACCAAGTACTAGGATGTTGAGAAAATTGACAAGTGATTGACCCTTGACTATGTTTGACCTAGAAGGGGGTACGATCATCTCAATTTCGAGGATAAAATTTTTATAAGGTGGGTAGGATTGTAACACCCAATTTTTCTAGGCGAGGGTAATTTTGAAATTTTGTATTTTAATTTATTTAATTATGGTATCTAAAATTTTATATAATTTTTATTGATTTTAATCATTTTAAAAACTATTTAAAAACATGACTTATGAATTGGTGTCTTGCTAGTGTTTTGTTTATCTTTTCTAGCTTGGGGGTATTTTGGTCATTTTTGAAATTCTGTGAATTATTTGGAATTATTTATTATTTAGACTTATTATAATTAATATGATTTTCAGTGATTTTTAGTGATTTTTGGTAGAATTGATTTTGGCCCTATAGTTGACTTTGACTAGTGTTGACTAGAAGACTAACCTAGTGACTACCCTAGGTTAAGACCACTTGGTTAGGTTAAGTAAACTTGGTTTGACCTAATTTAGTGAGGTTTAAGTCATGAAACTTGTTTGGAGAGATTTGGAGTTGATTTGACAAATATGGCTTATGACTTCATAAGTCATGACTAATGACTTAGGTTTAATAGCCCATAGGCCAACACCATGAACCAACCCTAACCCTAATCAGCCCATGGCAGCCATTATTGACCCTTTCCCATCCTATTTAATGCCCTCCAAAGTTAGGGCTAGCCACCATTAAGTTTTCTTGCCAAGTTTTAGAAGAGGTATTTCTCCATCTTCCATAAATCCTAGTAAATCCATTTTACCTTCTTTTTAATCCAAATAAATTGCATTGGGTTCCAAATTCTACCTACTTTCTGTTGGTAATTAATATTCTCATATTTGGAGAGCTTTGGAGGAGTTTCACCATCAAGAAGAACATCTCTCATTAGAGTTTTTTTTGAGAGTTTTGATACATTGAGGTAACTTCCTATTTTCACCATAGAATCCTGAGATTTTTGCATCATTAGGGAGCCCTAGACCTAACCTAACAGTAGGAATAGGAAACCCTAAGTTTTCGTGTCTTTTCGTGTCCAAACTGGACACGTATCAGTGCACTGTTCAATGTATTTGTGGAAATGCCACTGTGGTATTGTTTGTGTTATTTTTGAATTATTTTTGATTGGAAAATTACTTTTCAGTGTCGCTTACACATTTCTTGTGCACTGAGTTGGATTCGTGCACGTGTCGTGTCGTTTTGACACGCGTGCAAATGGGCTGCACACGCTCGCGCGCGGCCTGGCGGATCCTCTGCCACTCGGGCTTCCTACAGGACACGACACGATTCTGTTTGACACAAAAATTTATGTACATGAGGGGGCAATGACTGTCATTAGGCACACAAAATTTTAGGCAATATCATCCAGTATTTTGGGAGTTATTCGATCGGCACGGGTCGTACACACACACACACGCGTGCGGAAATCCGCTCGAATATGTTTTTGTATCTCGGACACAACACCACTTGGCCACGACTCAGGCACTTAGACACCTACCCTGACACCCCACCTAGCTACTGACACGACCACGACACTTTTGGATGGACACACAAGTCCCTAGACTAGTCGACACACGTGCACGAGACTGCACTAAACTGTGTGTGTCTGTGTGTGTACGTGAGTGTCTGGACACGTTGTGTCCTGTTGTAGGGACACCCCATGACCGGTGGGACACACTGACACATGTACGACACTTCACCAGCTATTAATTTAGGTTTTTATAGGACTTTCGAACTTGGTTATGGGGTTTTTCCCTATTTCCTGATACTGAGTATCAGTATTCAGTTTCTGGTTATTTTTAATACTTTTTAAATCGATTTGAATATAATTTTTGCAATGATTATATATGTGTACAGGTCAGGGATATGGGACTACATGTCTGGGTTCAATGTGGAGAAGTTTGGTTTAGTTTTGGGTGTTTTCGAGTATGGGGTTTGAAGTTAGAAAAGGAAACTGAGTTTGGTTTTGGTTTTAGGATTTATACATATAGGTATATATATATATACATGAATGAAAACCTGAGAACATTCAAGCCTATTCCTGAGTTTTCAATGTCAAAACCTGAGACTGAATTGTGTGAACTGAATTATTGATTCACTGAATGAGATGAACTGTTTGCATAACCTGAGATTCAGTGAACTTTAAACTGAGACTGGGGGTTTGTATTGGACTGTTAGATGTCTGAGATTGCATTGTGATTTTGAACTCAAGAACTAAGTTCTTATAAACTGAGAGAGGACTCCCAAATTCCTGATGTTGTGAACTCAAGAACTGAGTTCATGCAACCTGATTTTGGTGCTAAACTTTGTAAAACCTGAGAATGTTAGATATGAGAACTGTCAGTTTGGTGGGGGAGGTTTGAATTCGATTTTGTGGTAAGTTTAAATCCAATGTTTGCTAAGGTTGTGATGATTCATTGATTCAAGTTTTGAGCTGTTGCCAAGTTTTGTTGATTCATTGGTTCATTGCATTATTTGGTTAAGTTTCAAATTCATTGAGGGTAGCCTCGGACTCATTGATACTTAAAGTATCAGGATTCTTGATGTTGTTTGCAATTTTAGGCATTAGGTTGAATGTTTGCTGCAAGGAATTGTTAAAACTGTCACAAGTTCACTCACACACACGGTTCAGATTCAACACACGCATATGGGGGCTATCACACAGGTTTTCCCCTCATCCAGTTCACTGTTACCACACTCTCACTCTTTACACACACTCACACATACAAACTGAATATGTATACACACACACACTCCTACACTGTCTCTTGGACTGGACTGGAACCTGAGGCAGTGCCCCCTTCACTGATTCACTCTATATCCCTACACACACATAACAGGTAGCTCCTCCTATACACACACACACACAAAATCCTTTTTACTGTCACACCCTTACATTTTTCCCCTCTCAAACCTGTCACACACACACACACTGTTTGGTTGATTAGTTCACATGAACACACACACACTGTTTAAATTCTGTAAATGGAATGCTAAATCAATTTGGGTTATGTATTTCATTTGGTTGAATGTAGGGATTGACTTAAAAACTGAACTGAACTCATTTAACTGAGATTTCAGTGAATTTCCTATATGTAAACCTTAACCTGATATTGCCTATGTTAAATTTCTGAGATTCAATGAACCCAAAACTTGTGTGATGATGCCATATTGCTCTTTAACCTTAAACTCAGTCCATAGTCCATAGTTCAACACACACACATCTATGTTACCCCTTAACCCTCTCTCTATCTCTCTATTTATATATGTATGAAGATATGCATGTATATATATAGGTATGTATGTAGATATATATATGTATGCATATATGAACCTATCTAAACTATATATGTATGTGGGCATATAGCCATGGATAATTTTCCTATATATATATATAGGTATGCCTTATATGTAGTGAGTATATATGTATTATATATATAAATATGCAATGTTATCCTATACAATGTTGGCTAAGTATGTTTTGTCTAAAACTAATGCAGGCCATGTAGATGCAATATGGGACATATGATATGTTTGAATGCCATGATTTAGTGTCCAATTCACATGGCATGTTATATGCCTAGCCTATGTTCTGCAATGTAAGCTATTTTATGATAACTTAGCTAAAATGCAATGTAATGTATGAATCCATGCCATGTGTGATAAGCCTAGTGGTCTAAAACTAATATGGGCATGTGTAGATATGAGTAGACATGTACACTCTATGTGAATGTTGCCTAATGTATATCCTATGATACTAATGTATGCATGCTACATAGATTGGGTGTTGTTGGCTTGTATAGCCTTGAAATGGAGTGTGCTTGCTAGGATAGTTTTGGCTAGACCTAGAATGACTTGTTAGTCTAGGTTTAGACTTAGAATGGTTTAGTTGACCTAGTTTGACTAGTGTAGTTGACTGGAGTTGACCAAGTGTTGACTTTAGTCTAGTTTGACCTAGACATGATGCAGATGCATTGTAGATTATATTTATCATCCCTTGTATACATCTTGACTTGTATTGCTCTAACTAGGAGTCAGATATCTCATCTCGGATAGTACATTTACTTCAGACATTCAGATACGAGGCGAGTACATTCTCTGATCATTTCATATCCTGTTTAGAATTATTTCCTGCCTTAAATTACTTTACTTGATACTGTCACGTTCGTCACACGGATTAGTACTATATGGATCCCTTCTTGAGATGTTATCCCTTCAGGGAGCATCGGGTACTCTATGTTCTGTGTGTTTCACTTACATAGCGTATCATATGCTTTTTTGGTTTTTTGATCACTTGTGACATATACTCATATGATCAAAGAGCCTTCTTTGGATCTTTATCCCATTTGTAGGACTACTATGTATCACCCTTTGGGAGCTTATCACCTTTCGGAGGCTTTTCACCCTTCGGGGGCATATTACCCTTTGGGGGCTTATCACCTTTCGGAGGCTTATCACCCTTTGGGGGCATATCACCCTTTGGGGGCTTATCACCTTTCGAAGGCTTATCCCCCTTCGGGGCTGTTACATAGAAGCATGTACGTAACATAACTTGTTTGGATCCTTGTGTATTAGTTGGGGGCACGAGGGAGTATAAATAGCCATGTGAACAATTTCCAAAGTAGAATAGCCATGTACGTCTCTTTAGTATAGCCATGTACAAATCCAGCCGTTCACATGTCGACTTTGTACTCTAAATCACTAGTCACTAGTAGCTCTCTACTTATAGTAGATATTTATATTACAGTTCTCTCTCTGTTTACTTACTGTATTTTCTTCAGTATCTATATCTTACTTTACTGCATGATTATTTTTTTAACCTGCTATGAACTGTTGAGATGTACTGTGCTCGCTCCCGTCCTGACTGGACCTGTTGAAAATTTTACAGAGGATGATGAGAAACCCTGCAAGCCTTACTTGGAGTTTGCCTAGATGACACTGCAACCTGGATCCCTGGGAAGGTTCAGGCAGCTGCTCAGGATGATACCTTGCATAGTATAGATAGCTTAGACTGTCCTTTTTTTATGTTTAGTTGTTGTCTTATTTTCAGAGTTGTATATTTTAGAGATGTTGAGACTTTGTTATTCATTTCTGTTGTACCTCAGTTGAGGATTCCATATCTATTTCTATCGTGCTACATTCTACCTTAGATTGTGATTGAGTTGTACCTCTGTGTTGGCCTCCTTTTGGAGAGTGTATTCATGTTATGTAGTTATAGTTCATGACCTAGAACAGCGTTCTACCGCCGACACTGCGGCATAGGCTGGGCGCTGTTTCGTACTCGTACCCTCACGATGGGTGCGGGTCGTGACACTAGCTATACCCAACAGCCCCTTTTGTGAATTTCATACCTTTCTCCTTGTTATAAAATAATAATTCATCAAACCCTAAACCACAACCATCTCTCACTTTAACCATTAGGGACAAACCTAGCTGGCCATCAATCCTTGCCACTCCGAGCATACTCGTCGAACCGTTCGTGAAGGAAAGTTCTATGGCCATCGGCTCGAGGCAAGCCACCGTGCGACACCCTATCTCTTCGTGGCCTCAACCCATGGCTCAAAGTGCCGTCCTTGCCTACGAGCATCCCAAATCAGACTCGGCATCAATGTTCCAGCACACGCGGATGCCACTGTGCGAGTACCTCCGGGCGAGCCGCTCGCGAGCCACCAGTAGGTCGAAAGCCATACTACCAAGGCTACCCAACCAAGTCATTTTTCGTACGTCAACAAGTGCACTCCTCCGATCCTGGACCAATGGCCCTCATCGTCACAACCGGCCACGGCCATTGGCGCTACCGAGCTAGGAAGCTCCTCCCTGCTCGTAAGAATCGAGCTCTTCCTCCCATCGGTAAAGTTCATTCCCTCTTTTTGACTTTTTTTGTAGCCATGCTCTTATGCTAGCATATGTTCTTTGGATGAAACCAACATTTTGTGTGTGTATGCATAGTACTGTGCGTAGAGTGGAAATCATATAGAAGAAACAACATTCAGAGTTCTATTAGGATAATTTCCAAATAAGCCCCTTTCTATCCGTATTTCATGGAAATCTTCTATTTTATTATACATGTGGTTATATAAGTAATATTATATAAATAGGTATTTATAGAAAAGTTATAATCTAAGAATTTTGCTGTGTAGCAATTATATAAATAGATTGATATAATTTTGTAAGTAATTGTTGTGTATAAAAGCACTTTTAGTTTTTGTTATGCCTATTTTTACTTATATATTTGTTATATATGTAAAGGTAATATTATTTATGAATGTGTTTTGTATATGTAAATACTTGTATCATATGACATTTCTAAAACTTCCTAAATTAGCATTTATATAGATATATTTATGATAGACACTACTTTATATTTACACATGGAATTATTTATAAAATGTTTATTTTAGATATATAGTCAAATATATATAGGACTTTTGTATCGCTGTATATATGAACATTTTTATATGAGCCATTACGTTTATATTTTATCTAATTAAAGAAATTACATTATGTTAGATTATATGTATTTATGCAACATGATTATTTCGATTATTATTTTAATATAATATAGTATTTTTCTAAAAATACCTAATACAATTTGTGGCTATTATATATATGATATTTTATAAAGGAATTGCATAAATAGAAACTACTTTCCTTAAAATAAAGTTATTTTCACAAATAAGCCCTAACTAGGACGTGTCTCTATACTTAGAAGTATATATATATCGTATGGTGATTCTTGGTGATTTGTCTATATTTGGTAGATTTTCTATGGGATAAAGCACAATTAGCATGCTTAGACTGGATCGCACCATGTTACACTCTCTGCAGATCATCGGATGAACTACAGGCAAGTATACCTTGCCTCCCGCTACAGTTTATATTCATGCTTATAGTACACCTGTTGTAGTATGTTATCTTTAGTTATCTTAGTTGTTATAGATTTATATGATACCGCGTTTACCAGTTTATTGCCTTGCTTGTATATCAGTATTTTATGACTTGATAATGTAGTTATACCAGTCTTGTTTACGTCATGGATCATGCTAGAGTTGTCCTTACCTGTGTCATGACTGAGTTGTACTGTGTCTTCTCCTGTATCTTGACTGACTCGTGTCTGCAAGTATGTGTGAGTGAACTGCTATTCCTTTGTCTTTTCCACAACCTACGAGTCCAAATACGGGGCGAGGGTTGTCCGTTTGCACCTGTGAGTCCACACATGGGGCGAGGGTGATTTGTCTTGAAACTGACCTACGAGTCCACATTCGGGGCGAGGGTTGGTATTCCATTGATCTTCTAGCAGTTCATTTATTCAAACTTCATCCCGTATCCGTGTTCATAGCTACCTGTCAGTAGCCACATGTCAGTCTCATGTCTAGTTCCTGTTTTCTTCCCTAGTTATATTATTGCATGATTAAACTATTAGATAGGCATGTTTTATGTATATTGCTAGTGCTCTGAGGACCTGATGATCTCTTCAGGTTTAGCGACTGCATGGAGTTAGTTAGCAGAGCGGGATGGTAGAGGATTCTGATGTATGATACAGGTATTTGTTTGTGATATATTTTTATTATCCTCTCGTGCTTTATATTCCATACCATGATATACTCTGTTTATTTATAGCTCATATCATTCTTGGAGTCTAATCGAACAATAAGTTAATGGGCTGTAGACCATGACCCATACTTGTTCATTCTTCTTTATATGATTCTTGTGGATTGAGATATAGTTTAGATTAGACATGATACCCTACTCTGGACAGCTTATACGTACTCGAGTCGGGCTGGAGTCCGCTCGACACGTAGCTGGCTTGCTCACGAGCTCGCGTTCGAAAACCGGGTGCGGGTAGTAACAATGGTGCTAAGGGCTTGACCCAATTACCATTGGATCTTAATGTTAGATGCAACTCTGGATGCCTGCAAATAATTTCCAACTCCTTTCTTGCTTTGGAATTGTCTTTCGTTTTTCCCTTGATATCCATCACTGTATTGAAGACGTTTTTTTTAACTCATATTGAAGACGTTGTTGAATACATTTTTTTAATATGCATGACATCAAGATTGTGTCTTATGAGATTGTCCTTCCAATAAGGTAAGTCCCAAAAGATACACCGCTTTGTCCAATTATGTCTATATTCGAGTCCTTCTAAGTGATGGCCCGAACTCGAATCTTTCTTTACAGTCGACAAATCCTCTACCTCTGCCCAAATGATATTTCCATCCAATCTCAATGGGGAAGGAGTTAGTTCCTGTTTACTAGCTCTAAAGGCGTCCATGTTCCTTCTCCATGGATGCGACATAGAAAGAAATTAACGATGGCAATAAAAATATAAGCTTTTCCTCCATTCTGAAGGCGAAATGCCTTACTCTTGAAGAACAGATGGCAACTCTAGAGGGGGGTGAATAGAGTTTATAACAAAAATAACCAATTAAAAAATTAAACTCTTTTACAAGCTGAAAGTAATCAGAGTAAATGCGGAAATAAATAAGGAGCAAGAAAGCATACGCAAACACAGCCGATTTTTAACCTGGTTTCCCTCGTGGAGGACTAGTCCAGGCCTGAGAACTCTAGCTCAGCATTAAATCCACTATTTATGAAATAGTATTTACACCCCGTGCCTTTTCTTCAGAAGAGCACGTCAACTTCTTACAAAAATCGCAGTGGCGATGCTTAGAATTTTCCAAGCGTCTTCTTGACTCTTGCACAAACTCCTAACTGAAAAATGCTGAGCACTTGAGACTTAGGGAGCTTGTGGCTAGTAGATGAAGAAGGGTATGGCTTGTATTGAGCTTTAGAGAGAAAAGAAGTGAAGATTGGATGATTTAAAATGAGAGAATTTATGGCCTATTTATTGGATACCAGGTAGACATAATTCGGCCAGAATTCTGGTTGGATCATTAAAAAATTTGGCCGTTGGACAACTTGCAACCAGCCAACCCTAAAAATTAGGGTACTGATTTTTAGGGGACAGAGTTCGGCCCGAATTCTGTATGGAGGCAGAGTTCGGCCCGAACTCTGTCTCAAGAGCACAGAATGGGTCATTGGTCCAATGGGCTTATTTGGATGTGTGTGGCGCTTTCGGATTTTGGGTAGGGTATAGGTTAAGTCTCAGATGCTCAGCACAACTCAGCTTACATAAGTCTAGACTCAATAAAATTATAAAATACAGACTCAAAAATTACTTGCATTACAAAACTGTGCTGTCGTCTGACTTGTGCTGGATATAGTCTTCATGTTTCGTATTGAATTATCACAATTATTATTTAGTCAATTCTATTAATATTTGGTTGACTGTGACTTTGTGTCAACAATCTCCCCCATATTAATAATTGACAAAATAATAATTGTATATTCAATATTCATACCTGGACACATTTAAGGACAAAAAGCATAGCTCTCCCGTAATCAGTGCCGAGCTTAAATAACAGCCTTAAAAAATAGCTCTCCCGTAAACATTGCTTTGAATCCTGTTGGCCTGATAAGAACATTTTCCCAAAAGCACAGATACAAAGACAAAAAGAATATAGAATATACCAAAATATCTCCCCCTGTTGGCATTTAGCAATTAACCATAATCAAATAAGAACTGGCAAGCACACCAAAAGATAATAGAAGAAACTGCATAGAAACTGATAAAACTACTAATTGTCTCAAGAGTCACAACTTATAATAAGTCTAATACAATCAAAGTGCATAAAAGCAACTATATCAACTAAAATCTAAAATGCATAAAGCATAAGCTAAGATCCTCAGTAGCAGCAGCAAGTAGAAGTCCATATCCATCATCGAGCTCGTGAAGGCCCAGCGTCGTCTGATGGATCAGTAAAGGAACGACGAGGGTCCACGAAGGCTGCATCCGGATCCAAGTAGTGAATAACCCAAGGGTCATTGATACGATATCCCTCACGACCAGGTTCCTGCTCTATAGGAATAGACATGGAAGGATGGCGAGACATGGAGTATCGAATATCGTGCAGCGAGTTGTTGATGGCACTCATCTGCAGGGTGGTCCGGTAATCCAGCTGATTCCAACGATCATCCTCTAAGGTGAAGCGATCGCGGAGCATAGTCTGAAGAGACTCGAGAGTGGCAGGAGGAGGAGGAGGATCATGTCCAAGAGGAGGTGCATCGGGCTCATCGTCAGAGTGCTCAGACACGACGGGTGAGCCAACGGCTGCCTGAAGCCTCCGTGCCTTAGAGAGGAAGGCAGGGGCAGGTAAGAACTGGCACTCATCAAGTGGTATGCGAAACGCACAAAATACCATAGGAAGATACAAAGCATAAACCAACGATCTTGGTTTCTTCCTACAATTAATCATCCAGTCCATTATAGTACGTGGAAGATTAAATAGTACATGAAAGTGAAGGTGATACAAAGCCGAGATTTCAAAGTAGGTGACTTCATCGGTGGATCCCGCTTTGGGTAGAATAGTGTTGAAAATAATTCGATGAAGTTCATAAAAATAGGGATTGAGATACTTGGCCAAAAGCTTACGAGGACGTGTGTTAGGGGTACACAAGTCGTCCTTGAAGCTTTCAAGTGAAGACCCATCGGGAAATTAAAATGATCGAGCTTCAACAAGCTTTTCCCATGAGTTTGGCTCTTGGAGTTCAAGGTGTTCGGCCAAATCGAAATCATCAAAAAAGATGTCAATTTCCGCAACCAGTGAGAAAATATGTGTATCATCATGAGTTAGGTTGCACTAAAACATTTGAATAGCACTACGATAAATGACCGAGTTGGTGGTGACAAGTTCGTCAAGGCAAAGGTCATGAAAAAGTGAGTCATATTGAGAGAAAATAGTAAAATTGATAGGGTGACCCGCAAACATCGGACGTATCCGAAAATTACTAAACCAATCATTAGATGTGTCGAGTGATACAAATATTCGGTCGTCAAATATATTTGGGTCAAGTGGACGAGGTGGGTTGAACAATGGGTGGATAGGTGGTTGTTGTTCAACGGGCGGTGCAACGGGCGGTTCAACGCGAGGAGGAGCATTCGAAGAGGACGCTCCCTCGGTTCGAAGTCTCTTCCCGCGATTGAACAAACGTGGAGCCATGAAACAATAAAGATAATGGAGGAAATTGAAATAAGAAAAGTATTGAGATATACCTCAAAGTGATGATGAATAATAAAGGAGAATGGTGAAAGAAGCCTTCTCCTTGAGTTTGGGGAAGAGATGAGCTCTAGAAAGGAAGAACTAGGGTTAGGGTTTGAAAAAAGGTGTTTGGAGAAGTGGAAAAGGTGGCAATGGAGGAGAAGAGAGAGGAGAGCCCGAATATATGTGAAGGATTCCGATTGGTCGGAACAAATATGGGCCATTAGATCTATTTATGATCAGCGGCTGAGACTGTTCCCGGTTCTGGAACAGCCAGGCCGAATTCGGCCCGAACTCTGGTTAGGGAAGAGTTCGGCCCTAACTCCGAATTTTGTTGACTGAACAGGAATCAGGCTGAGAAGAAGAAAAAAAATGGTTAAGTATGAGAGACCAAAGGAAAAGGTAAGTGAGGACATATATAAGAAAAGATTCAAGTGGAGAATGACAGAAAGTTAACTTTGAAGCAAAGTGAAGTTTGGAAAATTTGCATTTTAGCATGTGATAAATTAAAAATGAACCATGTAATAAACAAGGAATTATGTCATAATTCAATATTTTGAAGCTGCCATGGGTTAGCTGCAGGGGCCGGATCCTAGCTAGCGGTAGTCCTGAGGACTAGTGCACCGTGTCGCTTAGACTTTTATACCTTGTTGTCAGAAGGACCCTTTCGGCTTGTACACATAGCAATTTCATCATAAAAGAATTAAGACATACTCGATATTTATGCAGGTTTATTTTAATTAATAACAGTTTCATCCAAAATTCCAAGTTCACGACAGAGAAAATTGAAGCGCTCTTCGGATAATGGTTTTGTGAAGAAATTTGCTAGTTGATGATCACTGTCAATAAATTCTAAGTTAATAGTGCCATTTTGCTGATGATCACGCAAAAGTGGTGACGTATTTCAATGTGCTTCGTGCGTGAGTGACAAATGGGGTTCTTAGTGAGATTTATAGCACTAGTGTTGTCACAAAAGATTGGAATGTGTATAAAAGTTAAGTTGTAGTCATCAAGGGTTTGTTTCATCCGCAGAATTTGTGCACAACAACGCCCAGCTACGATGTATTCAGCTTCTGTTGTGGATAGTGCGACAGAATTCTGCTTCTTGCTAAACCAAGAGACTAAAGCCTTTCCTAATAAATGACACGTACCGCTCGTACTTTTACGGTCGACCTTGCATCCGACGAAATCAGCATCAGAGTAACCAATAAGGTCAAATGATGTTGACTTGGGATACCGTAGGCCCACTATAATTGTACCCTTAAGATATCGAAAGATACGCTTAACAGCAGTCATGTGTGATTCCTTAGAATTTGCTTGATATCTAGCACACAGGCAAACACTAAATATAATATCAGGGCGACTAGCAGTTAAATAGAGTAGACTGCCTATCATACCTCGATACTTATGTTGGTCCACGGGTTTGCCACTTTCATCTGGTTCTAGTTTAGTTGTAGTAGCCATTGGAGTGCTGATTGGTTTGACGTTGTCAAGGTCGAATTTCTTCAGCATGTCCTTTGTATACTTCGACTGACAGATGAAAGTTCCATTCGACATTTGTTTTACTTGCAGTCCAAGAAAGTAGTTGAGCTCCCCCATCATGCTCATCTCAAACTTGGTCTGCATACACTTGGCAAAATCTTGACAGAGGGTTTCATCAGTAGAACCAAATATAATATCATCTACGTATATTTGGACTAAGAGAATAGTATCTTTAAAAGATTTTATGAAAAGTGTGGTGTCAATTTTCCCTTTAGAAAAACCTTTCTGAAGCAAGAAATTGCTTAGCCGTTCATACCAAGCTCTAGGGGCTTGTTTGAGGCCATATAGCGCTTTCGTCAGCTTGAAAATATGGTCAAGAAATTTGTGATTTTCAAAGCCAGGAGGTTGTTTCAAATAAACTTTCTCCTTAATAAGTCCATTCAAGAAAGCACTTTTAACATCCATTTGAAATTATTTGAAATTTTACAAATGCACAAAGCATCCGAATGGATTCCAATCTAGCAACAGGAGCATACGTCTCATCGTAGTCGATACCTTCCTCTTGGTTGTATCCTTGGGCTACTAGACGAGCTTTGTTGCGTGTAACTGAACCATCTTCATTTACTTCGTTTCTAAAAATCCATTTAGTACCAATGATCGAGTGATTAGCCGGTCTAGGAACGAGTTCCCATACTTGGCTCCTCTCGAATTGATTGAGTTCCTCTTCCATAGCAGAAATCCAAAATTCATCATTAAAAGCTTCTAAAATATTTTTCGGCTCATCTTGTGAAATAAAGGCAGTGCTAGCAATAGAGTCTCTTAATGATGATCTAGTAGTTACTCTACGTGAAACCTCACCTATTACCAAATTTTCTAGATGTGACGGCTTGAAAGAGAATTTCTTTGGCAAGCCCTCCAGAGAATTGGTTTTGGTTGTGGTATTCATTGGAGTAGAAGTTGATGGCTCAACATCATCATCAAGAGTAGCTGCTGCACTGTTATCTTCATCAAAAGTTATATTTGTAGACTCTTCCATAATTAATGAGCGTTTGTTAAATACTCTATATCCCTTGCTCTTAGCAGCATAGCCAAGGAAAATACCATCGTCAGCTTTGGCGTCAAATTTGCCTAAGTTGTCTTTGGTATTAAGGATAAAACATTTACAACCAAAAACTCTAAAATAAGAAACATTTGGGGTTCTCCCAAACCAAAGCTCATAGGGTGTTTTCTTCGTAATAGGATGAATAAGCACCCTATTTAAAATATGGCAGGCTGTACTGACAGCTTCAGCCCAAAAGTATTTCGGAAGTGAAAACTTGTTCAACATGACTCTAGCCATATCGCCAAGAGTCCTATTCTTCCGCTCCACAATACCATTTTGTTGAGGAGTTCTTGGACAAGAAAACTTATGATCAAAACCATTAGAATCACAAAACTTTTCAAAATCTGTATTTTCGAATTCGCCTCCATGATCACTTCGGATTCGAGTAATCATGTAGCCCTTTTCGTTTTGAACTTTCTTTATAAAAATCTTGAAAACCGAAATAACATCACTTTTATTTGTAAGAAAGAAAACCCATGTAAATCTAGAAAAATTATCAACAATGACAAAAGCGTAGAGTTTTCCACTAAGACTGGCTACTCTACTAGGGCCAAATAAATCCATATGAAGTAATTGTAAGGGTTTAGTAGTGCTTACAGAGTTTATGGAATGAAAAGAGGACTTGGTTGCCTTATTCAATTCAGATTCGGCACATACCGTGTCCTTTTTGAATGTGATGTCGGACAAGCCTCTAACTAGCTTCTTAGTCGATAGCCTGGATATAGTATCCATGTTGGCATGACCAAGACGCTGGTGCTATAGTAATCTTTCATCCTTAAGAGCGTATAGGCATCTACCTGCATTGTTAGTATCTCTAGACAAATAAAAAATATAAATATTATCCTCTCTTATCCCTTCAAAAGAGATGTCTCCTGTTGACTTATCATAAATAAAGCATTTATTTTGTCCAAAGTTAATGTCATATCCATGGTCAGCAAGATGACTAATGCTGAGCAGGTTAGGTTTTAACTCGGTCACTAGGCAGACATCCTTTATTACGGGAGAGGAATGATGACCAATAATACCATTACCTATAATATACCCTTTTAGGTTGTTACCGAAGGATACGTATCCTTCTCTCTTCATCGATAGTGATGCGAAAAGATTTGCGTCTCCCATCATATGCCGCGAGCATCCACTATCGAGCATCCACTTACTCTTAGTTGAGGAGGGAAGGTCCACCTACATCAAGAGTAGATGTGACCTTTGGTACCCAAGTACTTGAGGGTCCTGAAAAGTTAGTTTTCGGAAACCATCCATATATCTTTCTATCTACCAATCTTCTAATTCTACATTGTGGTTAAATGTGTCCATGTAATCCACAATAAGTACATATAACATTCCTATTTATGTTAGGAGCATGCTGATGATGTCTATAAGTAGAGTGATGAGGAGTAGCATGATGATATGTAGAGCTAGCATGGTGATGATGACTATATATAGAGTAATATGGAGTGGCATGGTGATATTGTCTATATGGAATAGCATGGTGATGATGTCTATATGTCGAATGATGGTGATTTTGTTTTTGTGCAACATGGTGATGATTGTATCTACGTGTAGCATGATGATTCTGTGACATATGAGAATTATTTCTACGTGCATGTGGTTTGTGTGCATTGTGAAAGTGTGTGTATATGTATGCATGATTACGTGCTGTAGGTGAATAACGTGGGTGACTAGTATGAGTAGTGTCATAATTTGTGTGTGTCTCATGTGATTGGATTTGAGGTTGAGCAACCTATTTTCCTAATTTAGTCTCTAATTTCTTAGAGACAGCCTGAAGTTCAGTAATCTTAGCATTCAAACCATATATCTTAGTAATATAAATCTTGTGTCTACTCCTTTCTTCAGCAAGTTCCGTGTTGAGTGTTGTGATTTCTTGTGTTTGTTGTTCAATGCGTGCTTCAGCATCATGTAAGCTTATTTTAAGCTTAGATACCTCATTTGTGACTTTCGTGGGTGAAGTGTCTCTAATGTTATCAAGCAGTAAGGAAAGTCTTTGAATTTCGACTTCATGACTTTTGATCTTTTCCTTGGCATGTTTATATTTACCAATGACCTTTTTATGATCGTCAAGTAAATCGGTGAAAGCATCACCAAGTTCATCAAAAGTAAAGTCATTAAGAGTTTCGTTTGATACCTTGTCGGACGTTGCCATTAGGCACACATTTGCCGTGTCTTGAGGAGAGTCCTTTTCTTCCTCGGAGTCACTAGCTTCGCTTTCATGCCAAATGCTTGTGTTGGCATATTTTTTTGAGGAAGTCTTCTTGTATGGTTTCTCATAACGATTGCTCTTCTTTAAGAATGGACAGTCTTTTCGGACATATCCCGTCTTCTTGCAACCACAGCAGGTTGGCTCTTCTTCGTTGTCTTCTTGTGGTTCCTTCTTTCTTCGGTTGAAGCGAAGGAATTTCTTGAAGTTGCAGACAAGGAGAGCTTGATCATCACCTTCCGAGTTGTCATCATCCGTCTCTTCGGGGTCAGCCCTCTGTCGGTGAGCTTTGAGTGCGATCTCCTTAGCCTTAGGAGTAGGCTCTTCGAAGTCTTCGAGGTCAAGCTCATGAGTCATCAGCTTTCCCATCAAAGTCTCCATGGACATAGTTGTGAGATCATTTCCTTCTATGATGGCTATCACCTTAGGGTTCCAAATCTTTGGTAGCCCCCTAAGTAGCTTGCGAATCTTCTCGTGATTTGTATATTGTTTGCCGAGCGAAGATAGGGGATTGATGATGTCGAGGAATCTTGTGAACATTTACGTGATCGTCTCATTTTGCTTCATCTTGAAAGCCTCATATTCTTGAGTGAGACGGCTTATCTTTGATTCCTTGACTTGGGTGGTTCCTTCATGCGTCACTTCTAGAAGTCTCCATACTTCATGAGAGGTGGTGCATGTTGAGACCCTATTGAACTCATTCCTGTCTATAGCACAGAATAAAGCATTAATAGCTCTCGCGTCTAGGCTTGCCTGTTTCTTCTCCTCGTCAGAATATTTGTCATGTGATTTCTCAACGAGATCACCATTGACAACTATCCTGGCGGGCTTTTTGTAACCATCGGTGACGATGGTCCACAGGTCGAAGTCTAGCGACTTAAGATAAAAGCTCATCCTTGTTTTCCAATAGGTGTAGTTAGTTCCATCAAATAGGGGAGGCCTATGAGTGGACTGCCCTTCATCGTGATTAGAAATCATGGATTGTGTGGTTGCCATGGATCAGCTCTAGGATATTAGTCCTTGTAGAGAGAACAGAGCTTTGATACCAATTGAAGAACAGATGGCAACTCTAGAGGGGATGAATAGAGTTTATAATGAAAATAACTAATTAAAAATTAAACTCTTTCACAAGCTGAAAGTAATCAGAGTAAATGCGGAAATAAATAAGGAGCAAGAAAGCATACGCAAACACAGCCAATTTTTAACCTGATTTCCCTCGTGGAGGACTAGTCCAGGCCTGAGAACTCTAGCTCAGGATTAAATCCACTATTTGTGAAATAGTAGTTACAGCCCGTGCCTTTTCTTCAGAAGAGCACGTCAACTTCTTACAAAGATCGCAGTGGCGATGCTTGGAATTTTCCAAGCGTCTTCTTAAACTCTTGCACGAACTCCTAACTAAAAAATGCTGAGCACTTGAGGCTTAGGGAGCTTGTGGCTAGTAGATGAAGAAGGGTATGGCTTGTATTGAGCTTTAGAGAGAAGAGAAAAGAAGATTGGATGATTTAATATTAGAGAATTCATGGCCTATTTATAGGATACTAGGTAGGCAGAATTCGGCCAGAATTTTGGTTGGATTATTAAAAAATTTGGCCGTTGGACAACTTGTAGCCAGCCAACCCTAAAAATTAGGGTACTGATTTTTAGGGAACAGAGTTCGACCCGAACTCTGTGTGGAGGCAGAGTTCGGCCCGAACTCTGTCTCCAGAGCACAGAATGGGTCATTGGTCCAATGGGCTTATTTGGATGTGTATGGAGCTTTTGGATTTTGGATAGGGTATAGGTTAAGTCTCAGATGCTCAGCACAACTCAGCTTACATAAGTCTAGACTCAATAAAATTATAAAATACAGACTCAAAAATGACTTACATTGTAAAACTGAGCTGTCGTCTGACTTGTGCTGGATGTAGTCTTCATGTGTCGTATTGAATTATCACAAGTATTATTTAGTCAATTCTATCAATATTTAGTTGAATGTGACTTTGTGTCGACAACTCTTTTCTATACATATCGGACAAGATATAATACCATGAGTACCCCACCCAGATAATATTCTGTATAATGTCGCTCTCATATGAAAGTTTGATATATCATACGTCTGAACGCCGAACTGCCACAATTGAATCAACTCGTCCACCAATGGTCGCAAGTAGATATCAATATTCTTCTTTAGATTTTTTGGACCGAGTATGATAAGTGTCAAGAACATATAAGGAGTCTTCATGTACATCTACGGTGGTAGATTGTAAGGGGTCAAAATCACCGGCCAACAAGAGTACTGAGCCCCCGACTGTCCGAAAGGAGTAAATCCATTAGAACATAAAGCCAGCCGAATATTCATAGGCTCTACAGAAAATCCAAGATGACATCGATCAAAATACTTCCATACCTCTCCATCCGATGGGTAAGATAATTCTCCTTCATCCATCTTTCGCTCTTTACTATGTGATGACATGTGTTCTACAGTATTCGAGGACATATACATTCTCTGTAGCCTCTTTGTGATCGACAAAAACTGTATGTATTTGTAGGGGCACAACCTTGCTCGAGCAATTGATTTTTCTTTGCCCCGAATGGGCTTGTACCAGTCCTCGTGATAGAAAATATATTTGTCTTTATCATTGTTCTCCTTATAGTACAACATGCAACCGTTTCGGCAATAATCTATCTTTTCGTAGCCTAATCCGAGTTTTTGTATCATCATCTTCGACTTGTAAAAGTTTTTTGGCAAGTTCTTCGCTCTTTTTGGCATCAACTCTCTAACAAACTGAATTATCCGATCATAGCATTCTTGCGGTAAGTTAAAATTAGACTTGAGATTCAACAAATACATCACCACTGACAGGACAGAATGAGAATCACAACCCGAATATAACAGAGTATCGGCATGGTTGAATATATCATAGAACTCCTTTGCAACAAGATTCGGATCCTCCGGATCAAAACTTGGACCAGCATAAGCCGCATCAAATACCAACTCACGTGCCAAGTTTCGATGCCGATATTGGAAGTGGTCTCCAAAAGTAGGGTCTCCCACATCCATATTGAAGGAGGACTGATATTGTGAAACCAAAGGTTCTTTTTGAGCCGTCCACTCGTCGTAGTTCGATACAAAACCCCTTCTTGTAGAGGTGCTCTCTCACGAGATCTACCTCTCTGAATGGTATATTATGACAATTGACACAAGGGCACTTTATGAGCCTTCCATCAAATAAGGTTGGCTACTGGCGTATCTCAGAAATTCCTCGACGTCCGCCTTAAAATCATCCTTCAAGCCAATCTTGCTCTCATGTCGTCGATTGTACATCCACGAATAGTTAACTAAGTATCGATTCATTATTCAAACCAATTCTGCACAAAGTACCATATATGTCGTAAATACAAGTAAAAATTAATATAGTATCTAATTGTAACAACCAAAGTTAACAATATCAGTTCGAAATTGATTTCACACCATTCCTATGAGCACCGATATTGAAGTCGGTAATATCGACCATTCCTATTAGTATCGATATCGAAATCGGTATCAGACCATTCCTATGAGTATCGATATCGAAATCGGTAATATCAAAATCGGGTTAGTATCCGGTTAGTTTCGGCCTATCGGATTAGTATCGGCCGTATCGGGTTAGTATCGGGTTATTATTGGGTTAGTATCGGCCTATCGGATTAGTATCGAGTTAGTATCGGCTTATAGGATTAGTATTAGCCTATAGAAATTGAAATCGGATATCCTTATCGGGTTAGTATCGGCTGTATTGGGTTAGTATCGGCCAATCGGATTAGTATCAGGTTAGTATCGGCCATATCAGGTTAGTATCGTCCTATCGAAATTGGAATCGGATATCCTTATCGGGTTAGTATCGGCCGTATCGGGTTAGTATCGGTCTATCGGATTAGTACTAGTATCGGCCGATCGAAATTGGAATCATATATCATTATATCATAATCCAATATTAACGGATTTAATACCTTAATGTCCGTATCGGTCGTATCAGATTAGTATCGGCCTATCGAAATTGGAATCGGATATCCTTATACCATAATCCAATATTAACGGATTCAATATCTTAATATCCAAAAATATTCGGATATCCAATTCCAATTTTATGAATCTCGAATAATTTACGAAAACCCAAAACCCTAGCTACTACATTGTGTATGTGTCCGTGTCCGTGTCCAAAACCCTAACTACTACATTGTGTATGTGTCCGTGTCTGTGTCCAAAACCCTGCCTGCTACATTGTGTTCGTGTCCGTGTCCAAAACCCTACCTATAATATTTAGACAATTAAATTACAATGTCATAATTTTCGTGTCAAAGTATATGTTAATTAAACACCTAAAAAAATTTATACCTGAAGGAGGAGGAGGATGTGTCAGAGATCAACGAGGAGGAGAGGGGTTCTTTTGTCGCCGCCGCCGTTCGAGCCAGAGAGGAGGGGGCGGGGTTCACCGCGTAAGGACGGGGTCGAGGGTCTCCGCATGAGGAGGAGGGGGTCGGGGTTGCCGCATGAGGAGGAGGGGGTCGGGAGTTGGGGAACGGTCGCCGAAGGACAGCGGAGGTGGAGGGGGTCGGAGGTCTGGGGTCGGGGGTCGCCTCGTGAAGGAGGAGGAGATCGCCGAGGGAGGAGGAGGGGTCGGGAGTCGGTCGTCGAAAGGGATCAGAGCTTTAGGGGGGAAACGAAAATTTGGGTGAAAATTTGAGAATGAGAAAAAAAAAGTTACTGATTTACTTTTACTCGTGTCTAGTGACGGAATTGTCCGTCGCTAAAACGTCGCTATTTGCTTAGCGACGAACTAGTGGCGGATCTAGCGACATATTTTAATATTATATTTTACATAATATATCAGTTGCTAGTTAGTCGGTATTCCGTCGCTGATTAGCGACATTTTAACTTCTATCTGTAGATTCAATCGCTAATTAACAGTATTTTGTAGTGGGTTAGGGAATTCGAGGCCAGGGCATCTTATGGAAGAGTTTGGAAGGTACATTATGTCATGGTGGATGTTGATATCATATGGATGAAAAAGATCCCTTGAATTAATGATGCAGTTGTGTCTCTACAAGTTGGTGTTGGGGAAGCTACTAATGAAGGATCAATTGCAGAGGTTCGGTGTTGATGTAGATGACTGTACTTGTTCTCTTTGTAGTGAGGGTAATGAATCTCTCACACATTTGTACGTCCAATGTGCGACTACTAGTCTCATATGGAAATCTCAAGCTTAAATGATTGGTCTACAAATGGGTGAAGTATAGGACTTGGATGGTACAATTCAGAGTATAAGGGTTGCACGAAGGAGAAGAACGGCTTGGTTTCGGGAGGCTTGTGGTAGATTAGCAAGTGGTTTGGCATATCAGGAAAGAGAGGAATAATCGTGTATTTGAAGGATTATGTATGGTGAATATTGGTATTATCCATGTTGGTGTTTTTTGTCTTTGGACTAGAAAAGATAGTCCCACATCGGCTACACCAAATGGTGACTATCTCAATATAATGCATTGCTTGTGTTGAGGTGTGCACATGAGGTGTAGTGGGGCACAAGTTTGTGCCATGTGGGAGTATTTTCCTAGAAGAAAAAAGGATTAAATCCAACAAGGATGCAAGTTGATTTTTGTTGTACGGACTCGGACTCGGACACGGACTCCAGGATGTCTCGTGCATGCACGGAAGTGTTCGGGGGGTAGGCGTGGACTGGCACACTTCTATGCTGATTGTGGGATGATCTAAAATATCAAACTCTATTTTTGAGTATTGGTATTTTAGTCCCACATCGGATAGGAGAAGAGGTGAAGTCTCAACTCCACTTTATAAATAGAGCCCCTTGGCCTCCTTTGAAAGATGCACCAAGAAGAGAGTTAAGGGAGTCTGTAAAGTCCAGAAAGCCCGTTCAAGTCTCAAATATTGACTTACGAGCGTTCCAGAAGTTCTTCGTGAACTTGCTGGTTCCAGGGAGCAGATCGTGTTGGGGCGAATCTTGCTTTGAGCAACGGTGATCTTAATCACCCCAGCAAGAACCTTTCCTCTTCTTCTTTCTTATTTCTTATTTCTTCTTTCTTCTCCTTCATCTGAGTTGTAACTCAATTCTGTCCGTCTGCAACTGCGATTGCAAGAAAGAACGTGAGATTTATTTTCTGAACTCAGTTCTGTCCGTCAGCAACTGCGATTGCGAGGAAGAACGTGAGATTTTCTTTCTGATTATTGTTGCTTTTGTAATCAGATTTATATTGTAGTGTTCCTCCTGGATCTCGAGAATAATCAGAAGGTGAACGTTTGTTGAACCTCTGATCTCGACATCGAGTCTACCATCTTTGATCAAGCCCCGGGACTAACAATCTCAAAGCAAGATCCTTGTAGATGGAGAACTCTCGTGCTTCTCTCATCGATACCAGCTTTAACGAGTTGGAGGAATTCGACGGAGAACATTTTCAAATCTGGAAGAGGAAGGTCACCCTTAATCTTCAACTCGTGGACGTAGACCATGTGTTGATTGAGGATTAATCGACAATTCCAGAAGGAGGAACTGCCGATGCTATTGCTGCTGCACTCGTCAAGCAGAGCAAATGGAAGAGAGAAAACAGCATATGTAAACTGCTGATTCTCAATTCTATGGAAGACTCTCTGACAGAGTCATATTCCAAGAAGGAGAATGCCAAAGAGATCTGGGATTCTTTGGGTAAGCTATATGAAGATGATGAGAACAGGTCCAAAATTTTCATCGTCGAGAAGTACCACAAGTGGCTCTTCGAAGACGAAATGGTGATGCTACCTCAAGTAAAGGAATTCCTGAAGTTGCGCCAGAAGTTAGATGACGAGAAGATGTCCCTCGTCGACAAGTTTGTCGTTGGAGGGATAGTCTCGAAACTTCCTGCTGGTTGGAGCAACTTCTATGCTAGAATGCATCGGAAGAAGCTGGACATTAGCTTGGAAGATCTTCTACAAGAGATCCACGTTGAGGACGAAATTCGATCTCAACAGAAGATGGACTCTCTGTCCAAACAACTGGCTAAGGGCAACTTGGTGCAGACAAGAGAGTTCAAGAGGAAGCAGGTGGCTTTTCATCACAAGAAGAAGGACTCCACTAATCTAAAAGTGAACGATCCTTCGTTCAAGCAACAGAAGTCCAAGTCCCGCGTGACTTGCTTCAACTGTGACAAGAATGGCCACTACATGAGTGAATGCCAATCCAAGCCCAAACCAAAATAGCAGGTATAGCTAAACTTGGTTATTTTGATTACTTAACTTGGTTGCTATTGTTGCACAGGTTGAGTTATCTAGCGTGGTAGCTAACTAGTGGTCTGACACTAGTACATCTGACCACGTGTGCTCTCAAATGAGCTAGCTGTTCATCAAGGACGTGTCATGTTATGACGAAGGTCTCGATGGCGAACATATATCTTGCATAAGTTCTGAAGATCGAGACAGTGGTTATTAACCACCGACAAGGACACTGGAATGCGTGTTGTACATACCAGAGATTTTTCGGCGATCTGATCTCAGAAAGTCTGTTATTTGATACAGACTTGAAATATGGACATTCGTACTAGCCAGATGGTAATTTTTTGGCGAGGAACATGCTTCGAAAAGATGCTCGGTGCTGAAGGAATGTTCGAACTTCTGCTGATGGCAATGAAGTTACTTCATTGAGTAGACTGAGAGTTGTTATATGACAGAAGCAGACTCAAGCTGTCCTACCGGGACCTTATCTTCGGAATGTGGAGGTAAGAAGGTGGAAGAGTTTAAGGTCTGTGCAGATACAAGACTGTTGGGAAGCTGCTCAGACGATTGAACTAAAGTACTGATTATCTGGAGTTAGTAAACTCAGATATCTGTGACTTTTATCAATTCTCCACAGAGGCCGGTTCGAAGTGTTTCTCGAAGTGCACGTTCGCATAACTTCTCAAGTAGAAGGATGCAGCATTCGAGTAGTTCAGAGACTTCAGGGCTGAAGCTGAACGTTAAACCGATCTACAACTACTCAGAAGTGATCGAGATGTAGAGTAGAGGTCTCATGAATTTGCATCGTTCTGTAAAGAACATGGAATCATCAATGAGACTACTGCTCCGTATTCTCCTCAATCTAACGGGATAGCGGAGAGGAAGAACAGAACGTTGACAGAAATAATGAACTCAATACTGCTAACTATGGATATTCCTAAATGCTAATGGGGAGAAGCTGCATGGACGACCACTTTTATTCTAAATAGAGTGTCGTATGCAACTTCGGACGTAACTCCTCATGAACACTGGTTCAAAGTCAGACCTAACTTGAATGTCATTCGAGTGTGGGGGTCTCTGGCTTATATGAAGCTCCCAGATCTGAAGATTCAGAAGCTAGGGACTAGAACTACGAAGATGATCTTCTTGGGGTATGCCGAGAAGAGTGATGCTCGGAGATTTCTTGATATTGAGTCAAATCATATCATCGAATCTCGTGAAGACAAAAACATTGTTCTTTCGGACATTCCAGAAAATGATGTAGGTGCAAATGAGACTGAAATCTCATATGGGCCAGTAGTCCAAGAAGAAGCTGTTGTTGAGGAAACAACTCTTGTACCAGAACTCGCAGAGCCGTCAGCTAAGTGAGCGAGGAGACCGAAAGATTTCGGAGATGACTTTGTCACCTATCATGTGGAAGCAGATCCACTTACCTATGATGAGGCCATGAAGACCAGAGATGCTATCTTCTGGAAGGAGGCAGTGAATGACGAGTTTGACTCTATCACCTCCAATAACACATGGGTGTTGGTAGATCTACCTGAAGGAGAAAAATCCATCGGATGTAAATGGATCTTCAAGAAGAAGATGAAGGCAGATGGAACTATTGACAAGTTCAAGGCCAGACTGGTAGCCAAGGGATTTTTTCAGAAACAGAGGATAGACTACTTTGACACGTATGCTCCAGTAGCTCGGATGACCACCATCAGGATGTTGATCGCTCTAGCAGCTATACATAAGTTGGTGATACATCAGATGGATGTAAAGACCGCATTCCTGAATGGAGAACTGATCGAAGAGATTTATATGCAACAGCCAGATGGATTTGTCGTCAAAGGTCTTGAAGACAAAGTCTGCAAGTTGGTGAAATTATTGTATGGTTTGAAGCAAGCTCCCAAGATGTGGCATGAGAAGTTTGACAAAGTTATTAGGTCAAACGGCTACAGAGTCAGCGAGACGGACAAATGTGTTTACACAAAGTTCGCTGATGGAAGTGGAGTCATCGTTTGTATGTACGTGGACGACATGCTAATCCTAGGTACGGATATAGGCTGTGTCACAGAGACAAAGAAGTTTCTCTCAACCAAGTTCAGTATGAAGGACTTGGGGGATGCAGATGTCATCTTGGGACTCAAGATCATCCGGACAGACACTGGACTAGCGCTGTCACAGTCTTATTATGTTGAGAAGATGATCACTCGTTACGGGTATCAGGATCTTCCAGGGATCGATACGCCGTACAAGTGTGATCTGAAACTGAAGCCTAATTCAAGGAAAAGCGTTAGGCAGCTGGAGTATGCAAGCGTAATTGGAAGTTTGATGTATGCTACTACTGCCACAAGGCCTGACATAGCTTTCGCTGTGAGAATGCTGAGTCGTTTCACGAGAAACGCAGACATTGAGCACTGGAAAGCTGTGAAACGGGTTATGAGATATCTCAAGAAGACTCAGACATATGTACTGCACTACAACGGGTAGCCGACAGTAGTGGAAGGCTTTAGTGATGCTAGCTGGTGTTCAGAGGTGGAAAGCGAGAGATTCACAGGTGGATATGTCTTTTCCTTGGATGGAGCTGCTATATCGTGGAAGTCGAAGAAGCAGACTATACTCTCTCGTTCCTCCATGGAATCTGAATCCTATGCACTTGAAGCTGCAGCAGATGAAGCAGAATGGCTTCGGGAGCTCATGTATGATCTTCCAGTGGTTGGGGCTCAGATACCGGCAATACCGATATACTGTGACAACTAGGCGACTGCGGTGGTGGCATCAAATGACCTCTTCAACGGGAAGAAGAGGACTGTGCGGTTGAAGCACAGGGCAGTACACGATCTTATCAAAAGAGGTGTAATTGCAGTGATTGATGTTCGGAGTCAGGAGAACCTGGCAGATCAGTTCACAAAGGGCCTCAAGCGCCAGTTGATCGATGACACAGCTTGTAAAATGGGCTTGAAGGCATTCTGATAGTGTGTCTTTGTAATCCTACCATAAAGTTTTATGCTATTAGCTCAAAGAGAAATCTACTAGGCATCTAACTTTTGGTTCAAAGGAGGATCACTGACTGGAAAACTATTAGGTAACAGTGGGTACTTGTTCTCTGGAACATGGAAGGGATACGGACCCATAACCACTGTTGTCTACTATGTTTTTTTTTCTGCAGAAAAAACAGATCCTGTGGAAGGTTGGCTTAAACGCCTTAATGAGTTCTCAGGCAGAGTGAATGCCTGGTATGCTTTACAGGAAGCACGGTAGAGCAGCACTACAAGGAGTGAAACTCCATGCTATAGTGGGATGACTCCACCATGAGGTTCCCAGGTAGGGGTAATGCCTCGGCTTTGCAAGCCAAGTCATAGCGGCGTAGCACCACAAATAGGCAGGTAGCCTAATGCTGTATGACGTAATTAAAGAGTTGTAGACAGCACTACAAAGGGGAGGATGGCCCCATGTTACAGTGGCACGACACCACGATGAGGTACCCAGGTAGGGGTAAAGCCTCGGCATTGCAAGCCATGTCGTTGCGACGTAACACCGCAAGGAAGCCTTAGGCTTCATGCTGGGTAGTTTGGCACTACAAAGAGGCTTGTGACCTCATGCTACAGTAGTATGACACTACGATGAGGTTTCCAGGTAGGGGTAATGCCTCGACTTCAGGCCATGTCATAGCGGCGTAGCACCGCAAGGAAGCGCAAGGCTTCATGCCATATCTCTTTAATAAAGAACTCACCTATAGTGTATGGAAAGAGATATCAGGCCGTCTTTTGAGGGTAAACTGGTAGACGCCCAAAATTATACACTGAAACCAGGCTGGCACAAGGCCTTCAATGTGCAGCCAGAAGCACAGTTGATGTCATTATGTGAGTAGGAAGAATTACAGTTATGGTGCAGAATTCAAGGCTTAGTCCATTCTTGTATCATGCTGTTATTTAACCTATGCGGGAAGATTCAAGTCGTAGCGACATCTCTCCTAATGCATGATGGGCAGTCACTGTGGGGAACGTCAACCCATATATTGAGATATGTGGGGGATTGTTGGTATTTTTTGTCTTTGGACTAGAAAAGATAGTCCCACATCGGCTACACCAAATGGTGAGTATCTCAATATAATGCATTGCTTGTGTTGAGGTGTGCACATGAGGTATAGTGGGGCACAAGTTTGTGCCATGTGGGAGTATTTTCCTAGAAGAAAAAAGGATTAAATTCAACAAGGATGCAAGTTGATTTTTGTTGTGCGGACTCGGACTCGGACACGGACTCCAGGATGTCTCGTGCATGCACAGAAGTGTTCGGAGGGTAGGCGTGGACTGGCACACTTCTATGCTGATTGTGGGATGATCTAAAATATCAAACTCTATTTTTGAGTATTGGTATTTTAGTCCCACATCGGATAGGAGAAGAGGTGAAGTCTCAACTCCACTTTATAAATAGAGCCCCTTGGCCTCCTTTGAAAGATGCACCAAGAAGAGAGTTAAGGGAGTCTGTAAAGTCCAGAAAGCCCGTTCAAGTCTCAAATATTGACTTACGAGCGTTCCAGAAGTTCTTCGTGAACTTGCTGGTTCCTGGGAGCAGATCGTGTTGGGGCGAATCTTGCTTTGAGCAACGGTGATCTTAATCACCCCAGCAAGAACCTTTCCTCTTCTTCTTTCTTATTTCTTATTTCTTATTTCTTCTTTCTTCTCCTTCATCTGAGTTGTAACTCAGTTCTGTCCGTCTGCAACTGCGATTGCAAGGAAGAACATGAGATTTATTTTCTGAACTCAGTTCTGTCCGTCAGCAACTGCGATTGCGAGGAAGAACGTGAGATTTTCTTTCTGATTATTGTTGCTTTTGTAATCAGACTTATATTGTAGTGTTCCTCCTGGATCTCGAGAATAATCAGAAGGTGAACGTTTGTTGAACCTCTGATCTCGACATCGAGTCTACCATCTTTGATCAAGCCCCGGGACTAACAATCCATAATATTGACTCAGCTGTTAGGAGGATGGGGATGACGAATGGAAACTCTTTATTTGTAACAGTTTACATCATTAATACAATTTCCTTTTTGCCAAAATATATATGTCCGTGTATAAGATTTTTGTTTATGTGTTCGCGTTTTGTATCCGTGGTCTCCTTAGATTTGATGTTTTTTTAAAACTGTGCAACAAAGCAACATACCACAATTGACGAGCGACGACTAGCCGACGTTTGTTTCCTAAATGAAACCTTGTATTCGAAAACCACATCGGTTGCCTACGCGTCAAAAGTTTGTCGCTAAGAATGTCGAAAGTTTGTCGCTAATTTGTCGACGACTGTTTTTAAACTGTTGACGTTCGTTAATTGTCATTTTGTCGCCTTAGAGTGGTGTTGTCCTACAAACAATGACCTATTTTTCGTCGCCAAGACATCGACCATCAGTCAGGCTAGGTGACGCCTTTTGGAGAGCAACATTGGATTTTCTAGCGACCATTTCGGTTGCCAGTTTGTCGCTGTTGTTGTTTAGGGAGGGACCGACAACAAATATACAATGTAGTGACTTCCTCCACTAACCAGGATGAAATTGAGCACCATTACGTATATTGTTAGTCTATTTGCAAACAATCGATGGAAAAACTCAGTTGCAATCCCTAAGAAGAGATGCAAAGAATGCAGTTGCAATCCCTAAAAAGAGATGCAAATAATGCAGTTGCAATCCCTAAAAAAGAGATGCAAATAATGCTGATTGCGTAGCCTAAACGATTAAATAAAAATCAAATCGCGTTTGCAATAGCGGTTTCTCGAAGGCAACAAGAGATGATCAACAACAGTTGAGTCTCAGATTCTCGAAGGCAACAGAAAGAGGAAGGAAGAAGAAGAGCGGATCTCGCTGGGGTGTTGAACACCGGCGCTCAAAGCTATACCCGCAGTACGGATAAGCTCCCAGGAACCAGCAAGTTCAGGAGAACTTCTGGAACGCTCGTAAGTCAATATTTGAGACTTGAACGGGCTTCCTGGACTTAACAGACTCCCTCAACTCTCTTCTTGGTGCATCTTTCAAAGGAGGCCAAGGGGCTCTATTTATAGAGTGGAGTTGAGACTTCACCTCTTCTCCTATCCGATGTGGGACTAAAATACCAATACTCAAAAATAGAGTTTGATATTTTAGATCATCCCACAATCAGCATAGAAGTGTGCCAGTCCACGCCTACCCCCCGAACCCTCCCGTGCATGCACGAGACATCTTGGAGTCCGCGTCCGAGTCCGAGTCCGCACAACAAAAATTAACTTGCATCCTTGTTGGATTTAATCCTTTTTCCTTCTAGGAAAATACTTCCACATGGCACAAACTTGTGCCCCACTACACCTCATGTGCACACCTCAACACAAGCAATGCATTATATTGAGATACTCACCATTTGGTGTAGCCGATGTGGGACTATCTTTTCTAGTCCAAAGGCAAAAACACCAACAATCCCCCACATATCTCAATATATGGGATGAGCGTTCCCCACAGTGATTGTCCATCATGCATTAGGAGAGATGTCGCTACGACTTGAATCTTCCCGCATAGGTTAAGTAACAGCATGATACAAGAATGGACTAAGCCTTGAATTCTGCACCATAACTACAATTCTTCCTACTCACATAGTGACATCAACTGTGCTTCTGGCTGCACATTGAAGGCCTTGTGCCAGCCTGGTTTCAGTGTATAATTTTTGGGCGTCTACAAGTTTACCCTCAAGAGACGGCCTGATATCTCTGTCCATACACTATAGGTGAGTTCTATATAAAGAGTCATTGGCATGAAGCATTGCGCTTCTTTGCGGTGCTACGCCGCTATGACATGGCTGACAAAGCCAAGGCATTACCCCTACCTGGGAACCTCATCGTAGTGTCATACTACTGTAGCATGAGGTCTCAAGCCTCTTTGTAGTGCCAAACTACCCAGCATGAAGCCTTGCGCTCCCTTGTGGTGTTACGCCACTATGACATGGCTTGCAAAGCCGAGGCTTTACCCCTACCTGGGTACCTCATCGTGGTGTCATGCCACTGTAACATGAGGACACCGGTCTCTTTGTAGTGCTGCCTACATCTCTTTATTACGATTATGCAATATTAGGCTACCTGCCTATATGCGGTGCTACGCCGCCTGTAACTTGGCTAACAAAGCCGAGGCATTACCCCTACCTGGGAACCTCATGGTGGAGTCACCCCACTGTAGCATGGAGTTGTAACACTCCTTTGTGGTTGTTGCGCCACCATGCTTCCTGTAAAGCATAACAGACCTTCACTCAGTCTGAGAACTCATTAAGGCATTATGCCATCCTTCTCACAGGATCAATTTTCCGTAGAAAATTCATAGTAGACAACAGTGGTTCTGGGTCCGAAACCCTTACATGTTCCGCAGAACAAGTGCCCACTGTTAACTAATATTTTTCCAGTCAATAGTCCTCCCTTGAATCAAAAAATTAGATATCTGGTAGATTTCTCTTTGAACCAATAACATAAAATTTATTGATAGGATTATAATGACACAATATTAGAATGCCTTCAAGCCCATCTTCCTTGCTGTGTCCTCGACCAGCTGACGCTTGAGACCCTTCGTGAACGGATCCGCCAGGTTTTCCTGACTCCGAACATCGATCACTGCAATGATGCCCCTTTTTATGAGATCGTTCACTGCTCTGTGCTTCAACCGCACAGTCCTCTTCTTCCCGTTGAAGAGTTCATTTGATGCCACTGCTGCTGCCGCCTGGTTGTCACAGTATATCGGAATCGCCGGTATCTGAGCCCCAACCATTGGAAGGTCATACATGAGCTCCCGAAGCCACTCTGCTTCATCTGCTGCAGCGTCCAATACAAAGAATTCAGATTCCATGGAGGAGCGAGATAACATAGTCTGCTTCTTCGACTTCCACGATATAGCAGCTCCACCCATGGCGAACACATATCCACCTGTGGAATATTCGCTCTCCACCTCTGAACACCAGCTAGCATCACTGAAGCCTTCCACTACTGACGGATCTCCGCTGTAGTATAGTGCATATGTCTGAGTCTTCTTGAGATATCTCATAACACGCTTCACAGCTTTCCAATGCTTTACGTCTGGATTGCTCGTAAATCGAGTCAACATTCCCACTACAAAGGCTATGTCAGGCCTTGTGGCAGTAGTAGCGTACATCAAACTTCCGATGACGCTAGCGTACTCCAACTGCCTGACGCTCTCCTTCGAATTTGGCTCCAGTTTCAGATCACTCCTGTACGGTGTATCAATAATAGGAAGATCTTGATACCCGTAGCGAGAGAGCATCTTCTCAATGTAATGAGACTGTGACAGCGCTATTCCAGTGCCTGTCCGGATGATCTTGAGCCCCAAGATTACGTCGGCATCCCCCAAGTCCTTCATTCTGAACTTAGTCGAGAGGAATTTCTTTGTCTCTGTGACGCAGCTTAAATCCGTACCTAGGATTAGCATGTCGTCCACGTATAGACAAACGATTACTCCTCTTCCGTCAGCAAACTTCGTATAGACACACTTGTCTGTTTCACTGACCCTGTAGCCATTTGACCTTATCACCTTGTCAAACTTCTCATGCCACATTTTGGGAGCTTGCTTCAAACCATACAGAGACTTCATCAACTTGCACACTTTGTCTTCCAGACCTCTGACGACAAAACCTTCTGGTTGTTGCATATAGATCTCTTCGGTCAGCTCGCCATTAAGGAATGCCGTTTTCACATCCATCTGATGTATCACCAGCTTGTGTATTGCTGCTAAAGCAATTAACAATCTGATATTGTCATCCGAGCTACTGGAGCATAAGTGTCAAAGTAGTCGATCCCCTGCTTCTGAACAAACCCCTTGGCCACTAGCCTGGCCTTGAACTTGTCAATGGTTCCATCTGCTTTCATCTTCTTCTTGAAGATCCATTTGCATCTGATGGGTCTTGCTCCTTCTGGTAGGTCGACCAATACCTATGTGTTATTGGAGGTGATTGAGTCAATCTCGTTGTCAATCGCCTCCTTCCAGAATATAGCATCTCTGGTCTTCATCGCCTCATCATAGGTAAGCGGATCTGCTTCCACATGATAGGTGACGAAGTCATCTCCGAAGTCTTTCAGCCTCCTCGCTCGCTTAGTTGACGGCTCAGCGAGTTCTGGTTCAGCTGGTGTCTCCTCGACAACAACTCCATCTTGGACTACTGGTTCGATAAAGATCTCTGTCTGCTCCGCACCCTCATTATTCTCCGGAATGTCCGTGAGAACAATGTTCTTGTGCCTTGCAAACTTTCTTCAAAATATTCAGCATCGCGAGATTCGATGATATGATTTGACTCGATATCAAGGAATCTCCGAGCATCACTCTTCTCGTCATACCCCAGGAAGATCGCCTTAGTAGTCCTTGTCCCCAGCTTCTGAATCTTTAGATCCGGGAGCTTCACATAAGCCAGGCACCCCCACACTCGAATGACATTCAGGTTGGGTCTGACTTTGAACCAGAGTTCATGAGGAGTTATGTCGGAAGTTGCATACGGCACTCTGTTCAGAATGAAAGTGGCCGTTAATGCAGCTTCTCCCCAATAGCACTTTGGGAGACCCGCAGTCAACAGCATAGAATTCATCATCTCTGTCAACGTTCTGTTCTTCCTTTCTGCTACTCCGTTGGATTGTGGAGAATACGGAGCCGTCGTCTCGTTGATGATTCCATGTTCTTTGCAGAATGATGAGAATTCATGAGACCTATATTCCCCACCTCGATCACTCTTCAGCCTCTTGAGTTGTTGTCCAGTTTGCCGTTCAGCCTCGGCCCTGAACTCCTTGAACTTCTCGAATGCTTCGTCTTTAGATTTGAGTAAATAGACGAAGGCATACTTGGAGAAGTCATCGATGAAAGTAATGAAATACTTCATCCCGGCCTTTGTAGAGAATTGTTTGAAGTCACAGATATCTGAGTGAACCAACTCCAGAAGATCTGTGCTTCGATGGACCCTGTGGAAGGGTTTCCTAGTGATCTTCGTCTGAGCACATATCTCACATTTCTCTACCTTACCCCCACACTTGGAGATAAGTCCTAGACTAGACATTTTGTTTATTCGCTTACAATGAACATGTCCTAGTCTATTATGCCACAACTCAAGAGAGTAATTCAAACTAGTGATAGCATTGACATTATTATGCTGGGTTACAACAAGCTGAATTTTGTACATTCCTTCAGTCTGAAAAGCTTTTCCGAAGAAAGTACCCTTCTTGGACATCACCATTTGGCCAGCATTGATGTCCATCCTCAAGCCTGCGTTGCAGAGCAGGCTCCCAGAGATCAGGTTCTTTGCGATTGCAGGAACATGCTTCACACCTTGAAGCGTCAGAATGTTCCCCGATGTAAGCTTCAGCTCCACCGTCCCGATCCCCAGTACTTCAGCTTGTGCCTGGTTCGCCATCATGACTTTCTCGGAAGTAGGCTCATAGGAGACGAACCAGTCCTTGTCTGAACAGACATGACATGTCGCGCCAGTGTCTATCCACCAGTCCAAGTCTGCCCCCACAGTTGCAACCTGTGCTAACATGGCAACCTGATTAGTAACCAAAGAAACCTTGTTAGGCTCACCTTGCTCTTTGGGCTTGGACTTGCATTCACTTTTATAGTGACCCTTCTTGCCACAGTTGAAGCAAGTCACATGGGACTTGGACTTCTGTTGCTTGAATCCTGGACCCTTCACTTTCAGATTCGAGAAGTCCTTCTTCTTGTGGTGAGAAGCCGCCTGCTTCCCTTTGTTCTCTCTGGTGGCTTGAACCAGATTTGCCGTTGCTAGTTGCTTGGACAGGGTGTCCAACTTCTGTTGAGAGCGCATCTCGTCCTCAACATGAATCTCGCTGAGGAGATTATCCAGGCTAATCTCCATCTTCTTCCTATGCATCCTTGCATAGATGTTGCTCCATCCTGGAGGAAGTTTTGCCACGATCCCTCCAACGACGAACTTGTCGACGAGGGGCATGCTATCGTCCTCCAGTTTCTGGCGCAGCTTCAGGAACTCTTTCACTTGGGGCAGCATGGTCTTCTCGTCTTCAAAGACCCATTTGTGGTATTTTTCAACCATGAACATCTTCGACCGGGCCTCGTCGTCGTCATACAGCTTCCCCACGGACTCCCAGATCTCTTTGGCAGAAGTCCTCTTTGTGTAGGACTCGGCCAGAGAGTCTTCCATGGAATTCAGGATCAGCAGCCTGCATATGTTGTTATCCTTTTTCCACTTCGTCTGCTTGCTCGTAGCAGCGGCCAGAACAGCAGCAGATCCTGTTGCTGGAACGATTGGTTCTTCCTCATCCAACACGTGATCAACATCCACGAGTTGAAGGTTCAGAGTCACCTTTCGCTTCCAGATCTGGAAGTGTTCGCCGTCGAATTTTTCCAACTTGTTAAAGCCGGTATCGACAAGCGAAGCACGAGTGTTTTCCATCGAATCGTATAGCTTTGAGATTGTTAGTCTATTTGCAAACAATCGATGGAAAAACTCAGTTGCAATCCCTAAGAAGAGATGCAAAGAATGCAGTTGCAATCCCTAAAAAGAGATGCAAATAATGCAGTTGCAATCCCTAAAAAAGAGATGCAAATAATGCTGATTGCGTAGCCTAAACGATTAAATAAAAATCGAATCGCGTTTGCAATAGCGGTTTCTCGAAGGCAACAAGAGATGATCAACAACAGTTGAGTCTCAGATTCTCGAAGGCAACAGAAAGAGGAAGGAAGAAGAAGAGCGGATCTCGCTGGGGTGTTGAACACCGGCGCTCAAAGCTATACCCGCAGTACGGATAAGCTCCCAGGAACCAGCAAGTTCAGGAGAACTTCTGGAACGCTCGTAAGTCAATATTTGAGACTTGAACGGGCTTCCTGGACTTAACAGACTCCCTCAACTCTCTTCTTGGTGCATCTTTCAAAGGAGGCCAAGGGGCTCTATTTATAGAGTGGAGTTGAGACTTCACCTCTTCTCCTATCCGATGTGGGACTAAAATACCAATACTCAAAAATAGAGTTTGATATTTTAGATCATCCCACAATCAGCATAGAAGTGTGCCAGTCCACGCCTACCCCCCGAACCCTCCCGTGCATGCACGAGACATCTTGGAGTCCGCGTCCGAGTCCGAGTCCGCACAACAAAAATTAACTTACATCCTTGTTGGATTTAATCCTTTTTCCTTCTAGGAAAATACTTCCACATGGCACAAACTTGTGTCCCACTACACCTCATGTGCACACCTCAACACAAGCAATGCATTATATTGAGATACTCACCATTTGGTGTAGCCGATGTGGGACTATCTTTTCTAGTCCAAAGGCAAAAACACCAACATATATTCCGTTTGTTTAGCGAGAAGAGAAACATGATTAATAGAATAGTTGCGTCAAAAGCTTCCCTTTTGGAGAAACGGCCACTGAGTTAACCAATAAAGTTATCTGGGAAAAATTCACCTAGTATGTGTAGTATAAAGGGAAAATGGTCCGTACTGGAAATTAATTTTTTTTTCAGACTGAAACACTTCTCCCAGATGCCTGAAGGTGAATTGTGAGATTTTCAATCAAAGAGCATGATGAAGTCTCAATATCTAACATAAAAGAGTTCGATTCATTCTGATTCTTCCTCCACCTAACCATTTCGGAATTGAGTACCATTTTGCAAAGAAATATACTTGTTTCTTGAGAAGAGATCGTAAACAAGCTCAGCAGAGTGGTGGTCTCATTAAAACCTTCTTGTTTGAAGAAACTTCATCTTATTTTACATTGCTTTCATATCTGATTGAAACAGCAAACACAGTGCACATAACTGGCATTCACTAGAGCGTTAGCGTCATGTCCTTGAATTTTCTTTTTGTACTTGTTATGCGATTCTTTCCTGTAAAATTCTAATTCAGCTTATGCTGTGAGCATCTAGTAAGTGTTAGCATCAGCGGGTCATTGTCGGATTATCTTTAGGAGAAATATCTTAATCCAGTTTGCGAGGAGATCACATCCATAGCAAATATTGCCCCGGCCTGTCCTTCTGCCAAATGGATGAAACTCGATCATCGATCTCCAACTGGGCTAAAGCCGTCCTATGATGGGCAGACACTCGCACGTCCGTCAAGCATTATATATAGAATGCACTGATTTTGCAGGCCGCAGCGTGGGATTGGCAAGTCATTTTGGCTTCAGTAAGATTCTTGATATTGTACTTCAGGGTCGGCCCAGGAATAAATCGGACAAGACTTCGAACTTGGACAACTCTTCCCTGCTTAGGATAACTCTCAAGCTCAGCGTGATCCAGAGGTCGGAATCGCGGGTAACCCTTCAGAATCGACCTACAATAAAGATCATGGTGTAACCAAAACTAGATTCGGATAGGACAATCCAACCTCCTCGGCCGGCTCTGACGGTATGCTTTTGTTTCTCAGAGATACTATAACTGATGCCGTCCATATATACTTTGGGCATGTCTGTTAACTCAATTCTCAAGGGAAGACTCCAAAAGACAAAAACTCAAAAAGCTAATAAGGAATATACCTACAATTCAATAAGCAAGTAGACATACAATTTAGACCATCTCATCTAGATTCCTTTGCAGCCCGTCAACCTTATGTATAAATCCTCTATAGAGAATTTTTTTAGTATAATCCATTTGGTTTTATTTTATAGTTTCAAACTTTCTGATTTTTTTTTCTAATCTTAAAACATACTTCTCAGCTCGTCAGCCTCGTCCTCAACTCCTAAAAATCCAACTTATCTCGTCTCTCTCTCCAACAAAACATGTTGATCTCTCAACGCCAACGATTCAATTATTGTGATTCCTCGCTCCTCCGACGGATTCACCACACCTCCTTTTGATTGCGAAGCAGCTTCTTGTAGCCATTTTGAGAGTCAAGGGTGTTGGTGTTTTGCCTTGGAGAGTAGAAAAAATAGTCCTACATTGCCTACACCAAATGGATTGTATCTCTATATAAAGCTTTGATTGTGTTGAGAGATGCACATGAGGTGTGGAGAGACACATGAGTGCCATGTGGGGTGTTTTTCTACCAGACAGGAGGTGAACTCCACGAAGAAACATTTATACTTTTTGTCATGCTCATGAAATTTGTTGGTGTTTTTGCCTTTGGATTATGAATGATAGTCCCACATCGGCTACACCAAATGGTGAGTATCTCAATATAATGCATTGCTTGTGTTGAGGTGTGCACATGAGGTGTGGTGGGGCACAAGTGTGTGTCATGTGGGAGTATTTTCCAAGAAAGAAAAAAAGGATTAATTCCAACAAAGATGTAAGTTGATTTTTGTTGTGCGGACTCGGACTCGGACACGGACTCCAGGATGTCTCGTGCATGCACGGGAGTGTTCGGAGGGTAGGCGTGGACTGGCACACTTCTTTGCTGATTGTGAGATGATCTAAAATATCAAACTCTATTTTTGAGTATTGTATTTTAGTCCCACATCGGATAGGAGAAGAGATGAAGTCTCACTCCACTCTATAAATAGACCCCTTGGCCTCCTTTGAAAGATGTACCAAGAAGAGAGTTAAAGGAGTCCGTAAAATCCAGGAAGTCCGTTCAAGTCTCAAATATTGACTAACGAGCGTTCAAGAAGTTCTCTAGAACTTGCTGGTTCCTGGAAGCGGATCGTATATAGGCGAATCTTGCTTTGAGCAACGGTGATCTTATCACCCCAGCAAAGCTGCCTTTCTCTTTCTTCTTTTTTTCTCTTCTTCTCTGATCTAATCAGATACTTCTTGTGGACTTTTATCACTGCTGCTAGCAACTCGATTTGTACCTTCCTAAAAGAAGCTCTACTTTCGTTTGCTGTTGTAACAAAATCTCTTTAGATTTTCGTTATCCAGAATCCTCCAAGGATCTCTGTGTGCACCTTCTTTGAAGTGTTGCTACGAAACATTATTACTATTGAGATAACTGTTTTGAATCCTCCAAGGATCTCTGTGATGCACCTTCTTTGAAGTGCTGCTACGAAACATTGTTACTATTGAGACAACTGTTTCGTTTCTTTATTTTCCATCGAAAATTACAGCTCGGGAGTGACAATCTCAAAGCAAGATTAGAAGATGAAAAACTCTCGTGCTTCTCTCGTGGATACCAGCTTTAAAAGTTGGAGAAATTCGACGGAGAATATTTCCAAATCTGGAAGAGGAAGGTCACCCTTAATCTTCAACTTGTGGACGTAGACCATGTGTTGATTGAGGATGAACCGACGATTCCAGAAGGAGGAACTGCCGATGCTATTGCTGCTGCACTCGTCAAGCGGAGCAAATGGAAGAGAAAAAATAACATCTGTAAACTGCCGATTCTCAATTCTATGGAAGACTCTCTGGCAGAGTCATATTCCAAGAAGGTGAAGGCCAAAGAGATCTAGGATTATTTGGGTAAGCTATATGAAGATGATGAGAACAGGTCCAAAATCTTCATCGTCAAGAAGTACCATAAGTGGCTCTTCGAAGTCGAGATGGCGATGTTATCTCAAGTGAAGGAATTCCTGAAGTTGTGCCAGAAGATTAGATGACGAGAAGATGCCCCTCGTCGACAAGTTTGTCGTTGGAGGGATAGTCTCAAAACTTTCTGCTGGTTGGAGCAACTTCTATGCTAGAATGCATCGGAAGAAGCTGGAGATTTGCTTGGAAGATCTTCTACAAGAGATCCACGTTGAGGATGAAATGCGATCTTAATAGAAAATGGACTCTCTATCCAAACAACTGGCTAAGGCCAACTTGGTGTAGACAAGAGAGTTCAAGGGGAAGCAGGTGGCTTCTCATCACAAGAAGAATGACTCCACTAATATGAAAGTAAACGGTCCTTCGTTCAAGCAACAGAAGTCCAAGTCCCACGTGACTTGCTTCAACTGTGGCAAGAATGGCCACTACAAGAGTGAATGCAAATCCAAGCCCAAACCAAAATAGCAGGTATAGCTAAACTTGGTTATTTTGATTACTTAACTTGGTTGCTATTGTTGCACAGATTGAGTTATCTATCATAGTAGCTGACTAGTGGTCTGACACTGTGGTGGCCCATGCAGGTCACTTTTCGCAAAAGATTGCGAACTCGTGATGGTACTTAAGTTAGTCGTACCATTGCGAGTCTGCGCCCAGGAAATGCTCATTCACAATTAGGATTAGAATAATTTAGGAGAATAACTAGGACTAGGAGTCCCTTGTTTAAATTAAATATGGGGTAGTTAAGATTTTTCGTTAGGCCATACAATTTGGATACAAAGTTGTTAAATTTAGATTGCTTACCAGATCTTTATAGGCACACTATTTCTTTTGATACGACAATGTGATTCAATGTGGATATACTAATCGCTTGGTATGTTAGACTTGCCTAGAATTAAGGCGTTAATTTTGATAAACTGTTTAATTTTCTTTTGCTCTATTAGATATAAACATCACATCATGAGTTAGAATTGCCTATTTTAAATTCTATTTTGCTGTAGAAAATTGGTTTGTAATTCCTGATTCTGTTATTCCTATACGAATCTCGAAGTAGATTGATTTGAGTTTTCCCTCAATTATTTGAAATATATATGCGATAATGTTAGGATGTTCTTATTTTCCCTGTCTTCGGTTATTTTCTCCCCGGTCAATCTTTTTACTTTAGGGATTGAGACTCATAGGTAGATGGTTACGCTCGACCATAGTCAACTAAGTTGAAACTCTAGCAGCTCCTTGAAGTCTTAGGAATATAGTTAGAGTAATTAAATGACTGCGATGACTAGACAGCATCGCACTGTCGCCAATTGTTTGAGAGTGGATAGTGTGGGTTCACTGCAGCCAGTAGCCCACTGGCGAGGCACATCCCATAGAAATGAAACCATTTTGAGGATCATAGGTTATGGAACATTGCTAAAAATATGTTCTCGTTGACCTCTTTAGATCCTAGATACCCTTGTGCCAATATAGAGTAGAGTACATGATAGCATATCACCTCTGAATCACGGAACCAAGGGTTTGCCACAACCAGAGTATATGGGCGAGGCATAATTCTCGATAAAATGACTTCAGGCGTGATTGTCAGTTCAGGATACTATAGAGGATAAGAAATGCCCTGTATGTCCCATAAGTCCCAAAGCCAAAACTAGTGAAAGTTTTGCCAGTTGAATAGCGTGTCTCCCAACCTAGCATCCCGTAGTCCTTGTGATCTATTAACGAGGTAATTGACTGACAATAATAGACTTATCCTAGAATATAAAATTTATAGATCCATAACTCATTAGTCGACCAAGGCCTTATTGATAGGAAGATGGTAGGAAGACCGTTCGAGCAATAAGAACACCAGGTAAGGCTTTGATTCTCTCAAAATCCGAACCACTTATGCCTCATTTCCAAAAATCTCTCATACTTGTATTTTGACTCTCTTGTCCAATGCTGCTATTACAGCCTAGTTTTGCAAGCTTACTCTTTTATCGAGCTTGATTCGAGACATATGTTTATTAGGGATGCCTGCTAACATATTGTCTAATCAGAATCATTGTATTACGGTCTGATCAACCATGATACATTCGGTTCGCTCTTCATCTAATTAGCCTACGTGGATTGAGATGTAGATGTCTCTAGGATCTCATCCGCGACTGCTTTGACAATTCCTCTTAAATTATACATTCGCCTTTGAATCACGTTATTGTATTCAGTGACATCTCTCTTGAACTCTTTATTGTTTTGTCTTTCACCGACTAGAAAGACGAAAGCTCGTAATTGTTAGATAGATATATAGTATCCCCTTGACTAAGACAGTTGTATATGCAAGTGTAGCTACCATCGTCCAACCCTGTGACAGGAACCTTGCCTTGAGTTACTCGTTCTCCTCTCGACCTTCAAGCTACTAGTGGGACCTTATAGCCATCTGAAATTGAGGAACGATCCTTGGCATGACTTATATCTACCGTATCCCGTTATGCTGTGTCTTATTCTTTATTGACAAGAGTCGAGGTACAATATCCGGACTTTAGAATTCTTCTAACCTCAGTATTCCTGAAACCCTGTCCTAGCTTCTAAGGTGGGTAGACTGTAAGCCCTAAAATTTTAGGATATACAAGAATTATCGATTGATTAGAATAATTTTCCTTTAGGATGATAATTAGAGCCCCATGGACTCCTACTTTTCATTTAGATCATTTTTTGTCCCCGGCCGGGTCATTAATATTCGGAGCACGAGACCAGTTGTTACCTTCCAACAAATTTCATATGTAAGATCTAGACGAGTCCACCTTCATCTAGGTATACCATGTCCCACTCAAACACGTCTCCTTGTACTCTATTTTTATGGTACGACTCTCAGGTAGAAAGGACTAGCTATAACCCTTACCACAATACCGGTATACTTTTCGACTTCCACTAGAGCCTCAACTTCGACTCATTTCCTTCGACCAAATATATGGTTGTGACCTACACGAAGCCCACTATGCACATGCCACTTGTGTGTCACCCAATTGAGGCCTCATGTGCTACTTAAACACAAAAGTCACTAATGGCGTATTTTGGGCTTGTGGACCTAACTAACAAACCTGACTAACAACTAGCTCAACCACTTGGAAGAAATCCTATTTTGGGTTACCCTAACATGGTAGACATAGTTTTATCTTGGGATCTTGTTCAGCCCATATAGATTGAGATCAAATGTTCATCCAACCAACGATTGATGCCAGATAGGGAACTCATTAAGACCCAGTAAAACCGATCCAGACATACCACCATATTTGGACTTTATAACTAAACTATTTGAAATCGGCCCCTGTATCTATTATATAATTTCCACCCCTTAGAATGTGAACCCATCCGTAACCTTTATCCCATCTACCTAGAAGTCACGATACGATCTTGTAGTGCACCTTTATCCCTTGCTCGTGTGTTTAGATAACCACGGAAAAGATCGTAATCTTGATTTCTCAAATTTTGTTCCATTAAGGAATCTTGTTTGGATTAATTTCGAGAATGAGACTTCTGTATTGCACGGATTGCAGGCCACTCTAAGTAACGAAGGGCTATTCGACGTGGCAAGTGACTGAACTAGAGTAGTCCAATCTAGCAAATAAGGCAGTGGTTCGTAAACACCCTTTTTAGCTGTATCATTAGATACTCTCTACTGCTCTTGAAACTTCATATTCGCTCTCAATTATTTTTCTTTATCTTTCTGACCGTTCTAATGTAGAGTGACGAATGGTCATGCTTATTAGAGTTTATCAATATTTCTCAGCCACTTGTGTAAATTTGTTGCCTGTTAAATTTTAGATTGCTGGATAGATAAGAGAGGGTTGTAAACGCCGCACGCAGTAGATATCTGTTGGTAGGATTGTCAACAACTAGTTAGAAGATTATAGATTTTAGTTGTGAGAAGTAGTTTGACCAAAGGTGGGTAGAAGTCCTCGAAGTTTCATAGTTACAAAATGGCTAGAAGGAGGATACAACTATTTTTGGGAATTAAAATTTAAGGGGATCATGGTTTAGGTAGATTTCTTATTGAATTTTAAGTAATAGTTATGGATTAGAATTTCGAGGACGTAATTATTTTTAAAGTGGGTAGATTTGTAGCCTCCCTTCTCGAAAATTTTTAAAATATTTTATTTTATTATTTATTTGATTTAAATAGTGATTTTAGAATTTTTTATAATTAATTATTTTGTTAATTATTACAGTAGATGACTTTAGCCATAGTCGAGTTTTGAAGTATCAGACGACTAGGAATCATGATAGGGATAGTGCAGTGGCGTGCTTTGACTAGTGTATTAGCCATGCCAAGGAAGGCCGAGCCATAGTGATGTCCTAACTAAGAAAACAAGGCCAAGTGGTGACATGACCATTATAAATAGTTTAATTATTCATTATAATTATTATTTGACGTTTAGGAGACCCGGTTGTACCAAACTAGTCAAACTGGATCCGAACTGAGCCAAAGCCCATGTAGTCATGCGGCACGTCCAATGACGTTCGCGTTGATGGAATTTGGTATATATAAACTATTAGTGATTTATTGGATTTTATTATTGTTATTTCATTATCAATATTATTGAGGTTATTATTATTTAATATTATTACTTTATTGGTTATATTATTTTTGGTCAGATAAATGTGATAATATATATATAGAGAGTTATATAATTATATATGTATAAATGTGTATGTATACATGAATATATAGGAATAAATATTATGTATGTTATAAATAAATATACATGTATTGTATGCGTACACATATAGATATATATGTGTATATATAGATAAATAAATTATATATATATGTACTTGTATGTGTGTATTGGTATGTATATATAAAAGTATGTGTATATATATATCTATATATATATATATATATATATATATATATATATATATATATATATATAATATATATATATATATATCTATTTATATTTATATATATATATGTATATAAATATATTGTAAATGTATGTACATGAATGTATGTATACATATAATTTTTTTAGTAATTTATTGGATTTTATTATTATTATTTCATTATCAATATTATTGAGGTTATTATTATTTAATATTATTACTTTATTGGTTATATTATTTTTGGTCAGATAAATGTGATAATATATATATAGAGAGTTATATAATTATATATGTATAAATGTGTATGTATACACGAATATATAGGAATAAATATTATGTATGTTATAAATAAATATACATGTATTGTATGCGTACACATATAGATATATATGTGTATATATAGATAAATAAATTATATATATATGTACTTGTATGTGTGTATTGGTATGTATGTATATATAAAAGTATGTGTATATATATATATATATATATATATATATATATATATATATATATATATATATATATATATATATATATATATATATATATATATTTTTTGTATATATATATATATATATATATATATATATATATATATATATATATATGTATTTAAATATATTGTAAATGTATGTACATGAATGTATATATATATAATATATATATATATATATATATATATATAAAATATATATATATATATATATATATATATATATATATATATATATATATATATATATATATATATATATATATATATATATATACGTACGTATATATGTACACACGTACGTACGTGCATATATACACACACCATTATATATTATACATACCTATATATATATATGTATATTTATATATACATACCATATACGCCTATTTATATTTATATATATTCACATATATAATATTTATATATATACGTAAAAAAAAAAAAAAAAATATACATACCATATACGCCTATTTATATTTATATATATTCACATATATAATATTTATATATATACGTATACCTACACCCATATACAATATATATATATATATATATATATATATATATATATATATATATATATATATATATATATATATATATATATATATATATATATATACGAGAGTAGAGCCGAGAGGAAAGACTCGAGAATCGAACCATAGCAGCTCCGCCGATCCCCAGCCCTAGGAGACCCATCCCCGATGCCTGGGCGCACCGCCGTACGCCGCCGCCGACGGCCAGGCACGCGAAACCAGCACGCGCACGCGGAGTAAACGGAGCGACCGCAGCAGCAGTAAGTCGGCGAGGGGACTTTCGCAGAGAGTTATCTCCGCGCTCGGTCGATGAATCGTCGAACCACTTTCTCTGGTAAGATCTTGTTATAACCCTCTTTAATCCCTATTAAATAGTTTAATTTCTAGTGATCCGAGACTCGAGAGAAATCGAGTGGAAGTTGACGAAAAACCCGTTAAAACAGGACACTTGTAACAGTCCCAAACACCCAACTTCACGTCGATCTTCCCACCAATCTATCCTTCGAATCAGGAAACTTTCTAAACAGAAGTTAAACCCAATATATAGGGCTAGAAAATTCCAGTAGGAAGTTTGTAGAAATTTGCTTTGTACAGAGAAATAAACACATGTAAACTTCGTCAAAAACCTATTTTTGAAAACATAGAAAACCTTCCACACGACCTGCGTCCCGCCATTCCGGGCGACGTGGTCGCGAACCGAAGACATCGAAAGCTGCGTAACAGCTTCATAGTCGTGTGGGCTTTGGCTGAATTCAAATTGGTCGCGTGTGCGCGACGAATTTGATGCGTATCCGTCGAAAGTCACCGTATCGTGCACTTTGCAAATTCTCTAATTACTTCATGCACGCTCGTTAGATCGATACGAAACTTGCACCAATAGGACTGTATCATTTTTTTGGTCCTGTATGCCAAATTTGGTCCGATTCTGAGATAGTTGATAAAATTGTCGTTTTGCGGGCCCCACGGTCCCACTTAACGGGTGATTTTGTGCACAGCCCGCCGGAATCCAACTCTGGACATACGGTTGGGTTCGTATCGGAAAACCGGACCCGTAGATATGTAGTTTGACGACTTTAGAGATGATTGACTCTGACACGCTTTTCGGTGCAAAGCGGGTCCAACGGCGGACACCGTTATTATCCGAAATTACTGTTTTGCCACTGTGTCCAGAATTGGACTTAAGGATAGGCAATCCTAGCTAATTTGACTATTCTGAGAACGTTGGTACCATTCATTTTAGCATCCGGAGACTTCTGCATGTGTTGATTGATTGTGGCTTGTTGAGTGGTATATTATTATTGGTTTCTCCAACTAAGGACCTTAGGCAAGTGCACTTTCTGATTGCTTTCTGATTCATAGTAGTCTTTTCATTTCATGTCTATATATATATCTTGTTGCTTGTTGACACGCTCGTCACACGGAGTATTCGGGAGGGGAAATATCTAAGTAAACATGTGAACTACCCAGAACTATCCCATGAGTCTATTCTTGAATAATAGCCGCTGCGCACGATACGTACAGTATATCAGATTTACCCTCTAGCCTTTCACATGTCGAAACAGATATTACACACCACCTAGATAGATGTCTTTTATTAGTTTTTTCTTGTTTACTTTTCTATCGTGCTATGTCATCAGTTTTCTTACTAGCTTTCATATTCCATATGCTATTTTCATGTCTTGTTAATTCTATTGTATTTGCATTACCGTCTGTCACGACCCGCGCCCTAGGGTTAGGGCACGAGAACGTAACAACGCCCAGCCTACGCCGCAGTGTCGGCGGTAGAACGCTGTCCTAGGTCTCAATGCATCTAACAGTATAAGACTAAACAGTTTATACTCCCCGAATGGGGGTGACATAGCAGATACAAACTCAATCACATCTAAGGTAGAGCATGATAAGGAAAGATAAAACATGCAATCCAAAATAAATACAGGAGATAGAAGTCTAAGTGTCTAAGATACATGAACCCAGAAGTACATCTCAAAACTCAAATAAAGATACAGTAATCCACAAAGTAAATACAACTCCAGACAAAATGAAATAACTACCTAAACAACCTCTAATGTGTCTCCTCTAGGCTAGCAGGCACCTCCAGGCTATCTGTAAAATTTATCAACAAGTCCAGTCAGGACTGGAGCGAGTACAGTACATCTCAACAGATCATAGCAGGTTAGAAAACATATAACATGCAGTAAAGTAAGAAACATGTACTGAAAGAAAACAGTATGTAAACAGAGAGATAACTGTAATAGAAATATCTACTATACATAGAGAACTAGCATGTGACTAGTGAGTCAGAGTACAATATGAACATGTAAATGGCCTGGGATGATTCTGATGCTACACTATGGAATGATTCTGATGCTACACTACTGGTGTATTATTCACATATCCATTTATACTCTCCCGTACCCCCAATCAATACACAAGGATCCAGCCAGGTTATGTTATATGATGCTATGTAACAGACCCCGAAGGTGATAGACCCCGAAGGTGATAGACTCCGAAGGTGATAGACCCAGAAGGTGATACATAGTAGACCCATAAATAGGATAAGGATTCCAGGATGACTCTGTGATCATAAGAGTATATGTCACAAGTGATCAAAGAATCAACGAAGCATAGTGATACGCCATGCAAGTGAAACGCACAAAACATAGAGTACCCGATGCTCCCTAAGGATAACATCTCAAGAAGGGATCCATATAGTACCAATCCGTGCGGCCAACGTGACAGTACAAGTAAAGTAATCTACTGCAGAAAATAATTCTAAGCAGGATATGAAATGAACAGAGAATGTACTCGCCTCGATAACCTGAACAGCTGATAAGTATAGGAGGTCCCACTGAAGCCACAGAGTCCTATTTAAAGCAATACAGGTTACAAGGTGTTCAAGTTGAAAATAAATAAATCCCTACAGGCAATCTATATTATTCTAGGTTCTTCTAAGTCAAATTAACTCTAGGTCAACTCCGGTCAATAATTTAGTCAAACTAGGTCAAGCGTTGACTTATAGTTGACTTTGGGTTAACTGGTCAACTCTGGTCAAACTGGGTCAATTCTAGTCTAATATAAAGTGTACTTCGTTATTTGTACGTCGAAACTTACGACACGCAAAATTGAGATAAGAAGATTATCAATAAGGTTGATAATCTTATTATAGTGGTCCACATGTCCAACTTGTCAATTTCAGCGATGTGAGATCACTGGAATTGACTGATCTCAGTTTCGTTGTACTAATCCCGAAATACGAACATTATATGAATTAATTATTAACTAATTATAAAAGGTTAAACTCAGAGAAATTATCAACAAACATTGTCAGACGATGAAATGAACATCGCCAACGTGTCCAGAATGGTCAAATTAGCTAGGATAGCCTACCAACGGTCTAATTTGGACACAAGGGCAAAAAGGTAATTTCGGGTCAAAACGGTGTTCGTGTCGGAGCCGTTTTGCACCAAAAAACGTGCAAGAAAATAAGTCAATAAAATATAACAAATTATATGTCCACAAAACCAGAATGTTGATACGAACCCAACGGTATCTCCAGAATTGGATTCCGTTGACCCGATCTCAATTTGGCCCGTTGACCAGAACTTGGAATTCCGGTTTGCACAGAAATGCGTGCCGGAGCCAAAGTTCTTAAAACTTAGCAAACTACCTGTCAACGAGTCCAGAATGATAATACGAACTCAACGGTATCTCCGGAACTGGATTCCGATGAGCCGATCTCAAGATGTTCGGTGCTGAAGGGATGTTCGAACTTCTGTTGTTGGCGATGAAGTTACTTCATTGAATGAACTGAGAGTTGTTCTATGATAGAAGCAGACTCAAACTGTCCTACCGGGACCTTATCTTCGGAATGTGGGGGTAAGGAGGTGGAGGAGTTTAAGGTCTGTGCAGATACAAGACTGTTGGGAAGCTGCTCAGACGATTGAAATAAGTACTGATCATCTGGAGTTAGTACACCCAGATATCTGTAACTTTTATCAATTGTCCACAGAGGCCGATTCGAAGTATTTTTCGAAGTACACGTTTGAATGACTTCTCAAGTAGAAGGATGCAGCATTCGAATAGTTCAGAGACTTCAGGGCTGAAGCTGAAAGTTAAACCGATCTACAATTACTTAGAAGTGATTGAGATGTAGAGTATAGATCTCATGAATTTGCATCGTTCTATAAAGAACATGGAATCATCAATGAGACTACTGCTCCGTATTCTCCTAAATCTAACGGAGTAGCGGAGAGAAAGAACAGAACATTGACAGAAATGATGAACTCAATGCTGCTAACTACGGGTTTTCCTAAATGCTACTAGAGAGAAACTGCATTGACGACTACTTTTATTCTAAATAGAGTGCCGTATGCAACTTAGGACGTAACACCTCATGAACTCTGGATCAAAGTCAGACCTAACTTGAATGTTATTCGAGTGTGGGGTTGTCTGGCTTATGTGAAGCTCCCAGATCTGAAGATTCAGAAGCTGGGGACTAGGACTACGAAGACGATCTTCTTGGGGTATGCCGAGAAGAGTGATGCTCGAAGATTTCTTGATATTGAGTCAAATTATATCATCGAATCTCGCGATGGTGAATATTTTGAAGACAAATTTGTAAGGCACATGAATATTGTTCTTGTGGATATACCGAAGAATAATAAGGGTACGCAAGAAACTGAAGTTGTTGTTGTTGAAACAACGGATGAACCAGAACTCGCTGAGCTGTCAGCGAAGCGTACGAGGAGGATGAAGAACTTTGGAGATGACTTCATCACCTATCATGTGGAAGCAGATCCGCTTACCTATGATAAGGCGATGAAGACCAGAGATGCTATTTTCTGAAAGTAGGCGATAGACAATAAAATTGAATCAATCACCTCCAATAACACTTGGGTGTTGGTTGATCTACATGAAGGAGCAAAACCTATCGGATGCAAGTGGATCTTCAAGAAGAAGATGAAAGCTGATGGAACCATTGACAAGTTCAAGACCAGGCTAGTGGCAAAAGGGGTTTTCTCAGAAGCAAGGGATCGACTACTTTGACACGTATGCTCCAGTAGCCCGGATGACCACCATCAAAATATTGATTGCTCTCGTAGCGATACATAAGATGGTAATACATCATATGGATGTAAAAATGGCTTTCCTAAATGGCGAGCTGACCGAAGAGATTTACTTGCAACAGCAGAGGGATTTGTCATAAAGGGTCTTAAAGACAAAGTCTGCAAGTTGGTAAAATCCTTGTACGTTCTTAAACAGGCTCCCAAGATGTGGTATGAGAAATTTGATAAGGTTATAAGGTCAAATGGCTACATGGTCAGCGAGACGGACGAGTGTGTTTACACGAAGTTTGCTGATGGAAGAGATGCGATCGTTTGTCTGTACGTGGACGACATACTGATCCTAGGTACGGATATAGGCTATGTCACGGAGACAAAGAAGTTCATCTCGAGCAAGTTCAGAATGAAGGACTTGGAGGAAGCTGATGGGATCTTAGGGATCAAGATCATCCGGACAGACACTGGACTAGTGCTGTCATAGTCTCGTTATGTTGAGAAGATGATCGCTCGTTACAGGTATCAGGATCTTCCAGGGATCGATACCCCGTACAGGTGTGATCTGAAGATGAAGCCTAATTCAGGGGAAAGTGTACGTAATCAGGAGTTTGATGTATGCTGCTACAACCACAAGGCCTGACATAGCTTTCAGCGTGGGAATGCTGAGTCATTTCATGAGCAACCTAGTCATGGAGTACTGGAAAGCTGCAAAACAGGTTATGAGATACCTCAAAAAGACTCAGACATATGCACTACACTATAGCGGAGATCCGTCGGTAGTAGAAGGCTTCAGTGATGGCAGCTGGTGTTTAGAAGAGGAGAGTGAGAGGTCTACAAGTGAATATATTTTTCACAATAGGTGGAGCTGCTATATCATGGAAATCGAAGAAGCAGACTATGCTCTCACAGTCATCCATGGAATCTGAGTTTTTTTGCACTTGATACCGCAGCGGAGGAAGCATAATGGCTTCGGGAGCTCATATATGATCTTCCAGTTGTTGGGGCACAAATATCGGGGATACCGATATACTGCGACAACCAGGCGACTGTGGCGGTGGCATCAAATGACCTTTTCAACAGAAAGAAGAGGACTGTGCGGTTGAAGCACAGGGTAGTACATGATCTCATCAAGAGGGGTGTTTTACAGTAATTGATGTTCGGATTCAAGAGAACCTGGCGGATCCATTCACCAAGGGCCTCAAGCGCCAGCTGGTCGATGACACAACTTGTACAATGGGCTTGAAGGCATTCTGATATTGTGTTATTACATTCCTAACATAAAGTTTTATGCTATTAGTTCAAAGAGAAATCTACTAGGCATCTAGCTTTTGGTTCAAGAGAGGACTATTAACTGGAAGAATATCAGGAATGGTGGGTACTTGTCCTCTGTGGCATGAAGAGGTTACGAACCTACAACTACTGCTGTCTACTGTTATTTTCTGCAGAAAAATGGATCCTGTGGGAAGGTTGGCTTAAATGCCTTAATGAGTTCTCAGGCAGAGTGAATGTCTGTAGTACTTTTCCGGAAGCACGATAGCGCAGCACTACAAGGAGTGTAACTCCATGCTATAGCAGGGTGACTCCACCATGAGGTTCCCGGTTAGGGGTAATGCCTCGACTTTATGAGCTAAGTCACAACGGAGTAGCACCGCAAATAGGCCGGTATCCTAATGTTGTATGATAATCGTAATTAAGAGAGGTAGACAGTACTACGAAGAGGATGATGTCCTCATGTTACAGTGGCATGACACCACGAAGAGGTACCAGGTAGGGTAAAGCCTCGACTTCGCAAGGCATGTCATAGCGGCATAACATTACACGGAAGCGCAAGGCTTCGTGCTGGGTAGTTTGGTACTACAAAGAGGCCAGTGACCTAATGCTACAGTAGTATGACACTACGATGAGGTACCCAGGTGGGGTAAAGCCTCGACTTTAAGCCATGTCATAGCGTCGTAGCACCGCAAAGAAGCGCAATGCTTCATGCCACGACTCTTTATAAAGAACTCACCTATAGTGTATGGACAGAGATATCAGGCCGTCTTTTTAGGGTAAAATTTTAGACGCTCAAAAATTATACACTGAAACCAGGCTGGCATAAGGCCTTTAATGTGCAGCCAGAAGCACAGTTGATGTCATTATGTGAGTAGAAAGAATTACAGCTATGGTGCAGAATTCAAGGCTTAGTCCATTCTTGTATCATGCTGTTATTTAACTTATACGGAAAGATTCAAGTCATAGCGACATCTCTCCTAATGCATGATGGGCAGTCACTGTGGGGAATGTTCAACCCATATATTGAGATATGTGGGGGATTGTTGGTGTTTTTGCCTTTGGACTATGAAAGATAGTCCCACGTCGGCTACACCAAATGGTGAGTATCTCAATATAATGTATTGCTTGTGTTGAGGTGTGCCCATGAGGTGTGGTGGGGCACAAGTGTGTGTCATGTGGAAGTATTTTCCTAGAAGGAAAAAGGATTAATTCTAACAAAGGTGTAAGTTGATTTTTGTTGTACGGACTCGGACTCAAATACGGACTCCACGATGTCTCGTGCATGCACGGGAGTATTCGGGGGATAGGCGTGGACTGGCACACTTCTATGCTGATTGTGGGATGATCTAAAATATCAAACTCTATTTTTGAGTATTGGTATTTTAGTCCCACATCAGATAGGAGAAGAGATGAAGTCTCACTCCACTCCATAAATAGAGCCCCTTGGCCTCCTTTGAAAGATGCACCAAGAAGAGAGTTAAAGGAGTCCGTAAAGTCCAGGAAGCCCGTTCAAGTCTCAAATACTGACTGACGAGCGTTCCAAAATTTCTCTAGAACATGCTGGTTCCTAGAAGCGGATCGTATATAGGCGAATCTTGCTTTGAGCAATGGTGATCTTATCACCCTAGCAAAGCTGCCTTTCTCTTTCTTCTTTCCTTCTCTTCTTCTCTGATCTAATCAGATACTTCTTGTGGGCTTTTATCGCTGCTGCTAGCGACTTGATTTGTACCTTCCTAGAAGAACCTCTCTTTTTGCTTGTTGTTGTAACAAAATTTCTAGATTTTCTTTTTCTAGAATCCTCCAAGGATCTCTGTGTGCACCTTCTTTGAAGTTTTGCTACGAAACATTATTACTATTGAGACAACTGTTTCGAATCCTCCAAGGATCTCTGTGATGCACCTTCATTGAAGTATTGCTATTGAGACAACTTTTTTGTTTCTTTTTTTTATCGAAAATTATGCCTCGTGATTGACAGAATTATTCTCTATGGAGCTAAGCCCCGACTCGGACTCGAACTCGGGCGCAAAGTTGCGCTTTCTTAGCGTACTTTGCATGTCAGCTTCGGCACATGGCACTTAGATGCGCTCGTGCACTTGCCTTATGTGCAAGGGTGCTGGCGCAGGGGCAGGCACGGGACAGGTCATCATCGGCGCATGGCGCTTATATGCGCTCGTCTTATGTGCGAGTCGCATGCGCTAGGCATATGGGCTCGGCACGGACGCATCCGTGGGTGCTAGTGCGAGGGCAGGCGTGGGGAATGCACAGGTCAGCATCGATGTTTGGCGCTTAGTGCGCTGTAGTTGCGCTCGTCTTATGCGCGAGTCGCATGCGCAAGGCGCATGGGTTCATCGTGAGCGCACACGTAGGTTCAGACGCAGGATAGACGTAGGACAGGCGCGGGCTTGGCACGTCAACATCGGTGCATGACACTTAATGCGTTGTAGTTGCGCTCGTGCGCTCGTCTTAAGCGCGAGTCGCATGCGCTAGGCGCATGGGCTTGGCACAGGAGCACGTGTGGGTGCTGGCGCGAGGGCAGACACGAGGCAGGCATGGGACATGCGCTAGCTAGACACGGGATGTACGCTCGTGCTATTGATCATGCGCGCCTGCGCATCCGTGCGCTCATGTACCGAAGCGTCCGCGAGCCTGTGCTACGGTGCTATTACGCGTGCTGCTGTACGTCAGTGCGCCAGTGCCGTCGATGGCATTGATTGGAAGATTCAGATAGTTATGGAAAGATCGAGTCAAATCTCATATCCGATTTTTATGGAATTTGAATTTGATTCAGTTAAATCTTTCCCTGATTTATTCCTATTTTTTGGAGTCATTGTATGGCCAGGATTAGAGTTACGGTTTCATCCCAACTCTATAAATACTCTCTTCGTGCCTTCTTTGACAACTTACTCAGAAAAAAGAGACGAAAAGAGTTGAGAGGCTGTTGCCATTGGAGTTCTGCGAGTTCAGTCAGGAGATCACAGTGAGCATTCCAGAAGTTATTTGAACTTGCTGGTTCCTGGGAGCAGATCGCAGTAGGGTGAATCTTGTTTTCAGCAACGATGATCTTCATCACCCCAGCAGAGTTGCGTCTTATTCTTTCTCCATCTTTGAGACAGAGAATTCAAGATCTTCTTGAGAAGCAATTCTCGAAGTTCCTCATATATAAAGTATTTTACGAGAATTCGCTCTTGATAATTACTCTGTCCACTCACTTTCTTTCATCCAAGATCTGCTTCGAAAATAACAATCTCAAAGCAAGATTGAGATATGATGAAAAACAACCGTGTAAACCTTTTCGACATAAGTTTTAACAAACTTGAGAAGTTTGACGGAAAAAATTACAACATCTGGAAGAGAAAGGTCAGCCTTAATCTTAAAATCGTAACGTCAACTATGTATTGACAGATACTGAGCCTTTGCTCCCAAGAGGTAAAAATGCTCGAAGGGTTGCTGATAACAACCTCTGCAAGTTGCTTATATTGAACTCTCTAGAAGACTCTCTGGCGGAGTCTTACAGTAAGTCGGTCAATGCAAAGGACGTCTAGGAATCTGTAAAGAATCTCAACAAGAAATGTGGAGGCAGAAACAAGATCCATGTGACCGAAAAGGTCTGGAAGATGTGATTTGAGAATGACAACACTATGTTGCCTCAAGTCAAGGAGTTCCTCAAGTTACGTAAGAAACTGGTGTATGACGGCATGCCCTTGGTCGATGCCTTCGTCGTCGTGGCATAGTCGTCAAGCTCCCGCTTGGATGGAGCAATTTTACTGCGGACATGCACCATAAAAAAATAGAAAAAGATCTAGAATGCCTCTTGCATTGGATACATGTTGAAGACGAGTTGAGTGCTCAACTCAAAGTAGACACCTTGTCCAAGCAGATGGCCAATGCCAACATGGTGCAAAGAGAAAACTCTAAAGGGAAGCAGAAGGCTCCCTACCATAAGAAGAAAGACGTTCACCATCCGAAGGTGAAGTCGGCACATTTCAAGACCAAGTCCAAAGAACCTGGGACTTGTTTCAATTGTGATAAGAAAGGCCACCGGAGGAGGGACTTCAAGGAAAAACGTAAATAGAAAGGGCAAGCTGATGCTAACTTTGTTGCTATGATTGTGTAGATCGACTCAACTAGTGTTGATACATACAAGTGGATAGGCACTTGGGCATCGTGCCATGTTTGCTAGAAGAAGGAGTGTTCACCACATACAAACATATTACTAAGAAGGTTATGGTGGCGAACCAAACACAAGCTGAAGTACCTAGGACCAGGATTTTGGTACTGCAACTGACTTCAGAAAAGTCACTGATGCTTTAAATATGAAGCATGTACCTGTTTTAGCCAAGAACCTGGTCTCAGGAAGTCTGCTTTGCAACGCAGGCTTGAGGATGGATATTAATGCTGGTCAGGTCGTTATGTCTTACAAAAGAATATACTTCGGAAAGACTTTTTGTACCGAAGGGATGTTCAAACTTAAACTTGTAACTCCAATAGTGATTATAAATGCAGCCTCTTCTTCTAGTTATTCTCTTGATTTGTGGCATAATAGACTAGGATTTCTCTTAAGTTGTGGCATAATAGACTTGAACATGTTTATTGTAAAAGAATAAACAAGATGTCAAGTCTAGGACTTATCTCCAAGTGCGGGGGTAATGAGTTAGATGAGTGTGACGTCTGTGCATAGACGAAGTCACTAGAAAATCATTCAAGCGGGTGAACAGAAGTACAGATCTTCTGGAGCTAGTTCACTCGGATATCTGTGACTTCAAACAGTTCTTCACAAAGGCCGAGATGAAGTATTTTATTACTTTTATTGATGAATTTTTAAAGTGCACATTTGTTTATCTACTTAAGTCTAAAGATAAAGCATTTGAGAAATTTAAGTACCTCAAGGCTGAAGCTGAGTGTCAAATCAGACAACAATTCAAGAGACTTAGAAGTGGTCTAGATGGAGAGTATAGGTCTTATGAATTCGCATCATTCAACAGAGAACATAGAACTTTCAACGAGATGACTGCTCCGTACTCACTGTTTGCCATTAAATATCAAGTACAACAAATTACAAATGAATTAAATTTGATTGCAAACTCGCTTGTACAAGAGAAAACCTAGAAAGAAATCCTAGGAAATAATCTATGTACAATTATTTAGTTTTGATTCTAGGGGGTGATGATAGAGGCTCGGGATAGTATAGCAACTCTGTCTTACTCCTTGGACTATCTGACGTATTCCTTGCTCTTGAAGAAATTGCCCTTCAAAGGCTGCCAGCCTTTTACAGGGGTGTGGCACCCTGCTATTTATAGTGATATATGTTTTGAGCCGCATAGATGGCCACGTGGCTACAACAGCACATAAAGACCCACTCTTTGGCCGCCAGCTGGCGAATTATTGGGATTTTGTTGCAGCAAATCTGGGTGGTTGAGACTTAGTCAGCATGCCACGTGTCCTAACGCAGGATAGGAACAATATGCTTGAGTCATTTTGAGCCTCATAAGTCTTTCAGTATTCGGCCATGCTGGGCCGCATACTCATGCGGCTTAAGTTACCGTCATCCTTAGTCTGCAAGTAGCTTGGGGACCTTTTAGCCGCATAGGTTCTATATTGTGGGCCGCATAAAGCTCATGCGACTCAGATTGTAGTCACCCTTGGCTGCATGAAGCATATAGATTGAGCCGCATAAGGCTTATGTGGCTCGGATTGCAGTCCTTTTGGCCACATGGACATGTCTAGACTGGTGACCTGATGTTTTGTCTGATCACGTCTTATCTTCTTTTTTGTCAGAGTTTTCCATAGCTGTCATTTTTGCCAATTTTGACAGAGTTTTGTCAGCTTTATCAGAAGGGTTGATCATCTTGGCCGTATAAGTAATTATTCTTCCTGCAGCTCAAAAAATTAGTTTGGTGAAGATGGACCGCAGGGGACGTACCGAGTCTGTCATGCGACTCTTCTTTATGCGGGTCAATCGATTTCAGAGGACTCATGCGGTCAGTTTTGATCCACATGAACCCCATATTTTCTATGCTTCTACAAGATCCCCTTCAAAGTTTTTAAATTGCAAATTTAGAATACTTTGAATAAGAAGCATGGACATATGTCAAGCCACAGGAAAATCTTTGAGTCAAGAGAGACGTTGTGCCGCAGGGACATTTTGAGCTACAGGGACATTTTTGGGCCGCAGGTAGATCTTGTGCCGTACGAAGATCCCATCCATACTGCCAGCTGTCACTGCTGCATTTAACTTGAATTGGTTTTAGATTTTGGCTCTTTTTTCGAGATAAAGCTGACGGTTTACTAAGGATAAAATCCCTAAACGTCATTATTATCTTTAATGGATACGAGAATCGAAGTGGCAATGACGGTTATTAAGGATAAAAATCCCCAAGCGTCATTATTATCTTTAATGCCACGATAACCGACGCGACGTTCATCTGTTTCTACTTTGAAGAGCTATAAATATGGGCCATACGGAGAGAGTTTTTCTTTCATCTTTTTCTTCTTCGTCTTTATTATCTTCGTCATCTTTTCTGTCCTGGTTAGCCATGGATCCAAAAGCTTCCAAGTCGACTGGTGCTACGGCCAAAGGGAAGGGACTCATCTCTCCTTCGAGTGCTACGGACTCTCCTCTCGTTCATCCTGACGTGCAACCCCCTGTTAAGGGTAAGGACGGTAGAAAAGTGATGACTTAAATTTGAATGGCTATATCGCATATTTTATGCACGGGCCTGTCATAGATTGCCTCTGTGCTTTGGGCCTGATCGATATATTCCCCATCTCATGGGACTGCATGTATTCTGTATGATGGGGCCGTGTGAGTTGAGCCGCATAAGCACCGCCGACCTTCATTGATACCTCATACCAGAGCCGTATGAGTGCTACATGGCTGAACCGCATGGATGCCTCGTAACCAAACCACATATACATCTCATAACTGATCCGCATAAGTGCCTCATGTCTTAGCCGCATGAGCACTGCATAACAGAACCGCATAGGTGCTTTAATACTGAGCCGCATATGTCTCATGTTTTTAAGTTATATGCGTATTCCTCATAATTGGGCCGCATAGGGTCTGTTTTGGCTAGGCCGCATGTATTACTTAATTTGAGCGCATACGTTCCTTTCATAACTGAGCCGCATAGGCTCTGCCTGACTAGGCAACATAACTGAAAAGGAACTCATTCACTTTGTCTTTATCTGACTATCTTCTTTCTTTAATTTTTGCAGCATCTATGTCTGAGGCTGGAACCATTGTGAAGAAGGAGATGCTGCCTCCTTTCATCAAACCAGAGTCATCGTTTGTTAAGGAGGAGGTGATACCAAATTGAGGTAAAATAAGAGCTGGCGTCCATCTGGGAGGGAATTACTCCCAAGATTGAGGTTGCTGTAAAGAAGGAGCCCAAGTCTGAGGGTAGTAGCACTGGGAGTTCTGACCCTCCTGCCTCCGCAGAAGACCTTAATCAAATAGATCTTTTGTATGCCAAAAGGCTGAGGGAATGGTATATTCCTCAACACAACTATGATCCTTGACTGTAGGGATCCGTGGGTTGCCATGTAATTGCTGTTTCCGAGAATATAAAAAATAAACGTTCGTATTTGTCTCGGTATTTCTGGCTATCTTTAGCTGTAGTTTGTGTTTTGCTTCTTTTGGACATCAGTGTAATCCTTTACTGGAGATGTAGTCCTATGAATGTAACTAATTTTGGATGAACAGAATACATTCACTCCATTCTTTATTTGTGGTATTTTGTGGTGCTTGTATTAGAGGGCTAATACAGCATTTGTGTTTAATAAAGGACATCCTACTGGAGGACTTTTTTGTGGACCTATTGCCCTTTTGTGCATCTGGAAATATGAGCAAATAGATTTGAATGATATTTTGTGGACCTGCTACTCTTTGGTACATCGAGGGTGCGGGTAATAGATTAGGATAACTTGTGTGAAACTATTACCTTTTTGCGCACTGGCGGTACAGGTAAATAGATTTGAAACAAAACCTAACAGAGATAATATGGACGTGATAGGTTTTGTGGTCTTAACACAATATCTTTTATCTCGGGTTGGGTACAGGTGCTAAGTCAAGAGACTATCGATATTAGAGGTAATATGGACGTGATACACGATAATCAAGAATAATTTTTTGGTGGACCTATTACTCTTTTGTGCACTGGTGGTGCGAGTAATAGATTTCGAGACAAAACCAACACAGGTAATATGGAAGTGATAGCTTTTGTGGTCTTAACACAATATCTTTTATCCCTGGTTGGGTACAGGTGTTAAGTCGGAAGGCTATCGGTATCAGAGGTAATATGCATGTGACACACGATAATCAGGAACATGAAGTTTGCTCAGTGATAACGATAAGCTGGGCAGACTCCTGTGTGATAAAGCATTAGAGTGGGAGTTCAGAGGTATCTTTATACATGACTCACCACTCAGGGAGATGAGATAGAGTATGAGTTCAGAGGTACTTGGTGTACATAACTCGATAGTTTGGGAGATTTAATGGTTTGAGGGAGTACCAGCATGTCTTTAGATATAGTACATCTTCAGTAATTTGTCGTTTATGGGAATCATAAGCAAGTCCCCATTCTATTTTACGAGCCGGTATGCACCGTTGGAGAATAAGGTCTCGATGATGTATGCACCCTCCCACTTGGGCTGGAATTTGTCGACAGTTTTGTGAGTCGTGACCATCGGTCTGCAAACGGCCAAGACGAGATCGCCTACTTGGAATGTCCTCTGCTTGACTTTCTTATTGAAGGCTCGGGAGATACGTGCTTGATAGAGCTCGATGCTTTGTTGAGCTTGCAAGCGCTTCACGTCTAAAGCTTCCAATTCATGTAGCCGTCGGCGGGTAGTTATCGTCTGACGTCAACCAGTAAGTAAGAACCACACGAAGCGAGGGGATCTGAGTCTCCAATGGAAGAACTGTCTCACTTTCGTACACTAGAGAGAATGGTGTATTTCTCGTAGCCGTCCGACTCGTAGTGCGGTACACCCATAAGCATTCACCCAGCTTTTCATTCTAGTCGTGTTTGTTTGAAGACACGAACTCCTTGAGAAGCTTGATTATGGTCTTGTTAAAGGCTTCAGCCAGACCATTAGCTGATGTGTTGTAGGCCGTTGAAGCCATATTCGGTATCCGGTTCTTGTCACAGAATCGATAGAAGGCATGGCTTGCGGACTACGGACCACTGTCATGAATGGTCCTCCTTGGTAGTCCAAAATGGTAAATAACGTAATGTTTTATGAAACTAATCACATTTGATGTCTTTACCTCTGTCAACGGAACAGCTTCCGTCCATTTGGAGAAGTAGTCGGTGATTGCAAGAATAAACCGGTGCCCTTTGGACGACGGCGGGGTGATTAGGCCAACAATGTCCATTCTCCATGCTTGAAATGGCCAAGAGGCCACTGTTGGGTGCAAGAACTCAGATGGCAAATATTTGAAATCTGTGTGGATCTGACAAGCCTTGCACTTCCTTGCATAATCGACTGCGTCTGCTACCATCGTAGGCCAGTAGTAACCCATCCGACGGAGACGGTCCTACAACTTTGGGCCCGGTTGGTGAGCTCCACAAACGCCATCGTGAGCCTCGCGTAAGGCTTCTTTGGCTTCTTCATTTTACAGACATCTTAACAGTAGTCCGTCATAAGATCGTCGGTACAATATTTTTGTTTTCGTGTCATAAAAGAATTTGAGAGAACGCCTTCTGATTGAAGTTGCTTCTTTCACATTCTCTGCCAGGATTCCGTAGACTGCGAAGTCGATGAACGGGAGTCTCCAATTTTTCACATCATGGTTATTTGGGTGGAGTAACTCGAATCCAATTGAATGTTGTTTTTGGGACAGACCAGCTCATGGCCTATCACGTCGACTAGATGATGAGCATAATTTGGAACTGCCAAGGAAGCGACGAGGCCTGTTAGGGTGTCGGCTTCGATATTCTGGTGCCTAGGAACATGTTCTATAAAGAACCCGTCCAAGGTTGCTATGATGGCAATTACTGTGTGATGATAAGGAATCAGCTCGTAAGAGCCTCAGAATTGATTGACGATCAACTGCGAGTCGCCACATGCTTCTAGGTATTCGACTCCCACCTCTTTTGCAAGTCGGAGTCTGACGACCAAAGCGTTATATTCGGCTACCACTACAAGAATTTGTACTTATTGCAGCAAAAAAAATTGTTGCAAAAGATGACTAAAGTGTTACAAAAAGGTATTTGCGACAAAAAATATTCCGTTGTCCATTTGTCGCCATAAGTGCGTACCAAAAGGGTTTTTGTGACGATTTTATTGTTCATTGCAAACTCGGCAACAAAATAATTTTCATTGTAAATAGTGTTCTTTTACAACGTCCAGTTTTGTTGTAAATAATTTTATTTGTAACAAATAGTTTGTTGCCTATAGTATTTTATGGCAACAAAATGATTTCGTTACATTTAATATTATTTGCAACAAATGGTTTTGTCCCTTCATAACTTTAGTTGCAACAAATTTTCATGCCAAATATTATTCTCAATGTTGCAAAAGTTTGAAAAAGATTCAAGAAATTGATTATTTTTAATAAAAAAATTGTTGCAAAAAATGGACATATATTTTTGCAACAAAATAGTATATTGCTTCTAATTTCTTTTCATCACCGGATAGTGAACATCAATTCTATTGCAAGAGTAATAATTTATATTGCAAGAAGTAAACCATAATACACATTATTGTAAAAGAATAATTTATTTTATTAAAAAGTCAAGGGGATCCAAGTACATTTTTAGCTAATACAAAGTGCTGATACATTACATAAAGACAAGTTCTAAACTCAAGTTTCTCTATTAAAAAGAGTTGATAACAATTATACTATAATTTCATATCTAATAAAAAAATGACAAATTCCAGGTTGTAATTGTGATTGCAAAGTCTTGTAGCCTCCATAGCAACAACCGACAAGCATTCCACCAAGTATCTGGAACAAAAATAGAAAAAAAATGGAAATCAATCGATAGAGATCATATCCAATTAATAATACAACAATTACATAATGTTATTGTTCAAGTAACAATTACATATTGTATCTTAAATTAGAACAATTTCGAAGTAACATATCAAATAACAATTCCTATATGATAACTTCATGTGCCTGGGCTATGAGATGGAGGTTTGTCTTTTGTGACCAATACTCTTTTTTATACATAGAACTGCCTAACTTTTTCAAACTTGACTGATAGCAAAACGTAAAAAAAAAGATGGAGAGTTACTCTTTCATATTGGTTTCAACTATGTATAATGTCCAGGATTTTATTCCATTCATCTCATAACTACGTGGCGAATCTTACCAATGGAAGAGTGAAGGGATATAACTTATTTCTGGAGGAAGCTTAATAACACATGCAGAATTAATGCTTGAACCACTCAATGCTGCTAATTGAGCTCCCAATGCAAGCATAGCCAGTGCCCTTACATTTGCGGGCACAGATTCTTCTGAGGGAACAAGCCTTAAAAACTCATTTGTGTATTCAGTTTCATTCACAAAGAAAGATGCAAGTTCGTCATGAGCATCATTCGACTGAACCAAAACAGTGAAATCAAGAATACAAATTCTACTATATAGCCTATAGGTTCTTGGAGATTGGAATGCATGGGTATACCTAATCCTTGTCAACAATGAGAACCTATGGTCTACAGGTACATTGAAGTGATCAACACACTGCTTCAAAATTATCAAGCCATCCTCCTTGTGCATATGAAGGTCAGGTATGTGTATGAAACATAAGATGATTTGCTTCTTGAAGAGTTTTTGATAGTCTCGAGATGAAACATTAAGTTATAGGATTTGAAATGTGTATGAAACATAATCGATTGTTGCAGATGAATCTCAGGAATGTGTATGAAACATATGTTAGAAGATTGCTTCTTGAAGAGTTCTGAAACATAATCAATTGAAATGTGTGAAACATAAGCAGTTATTTCATACACATTACTGAAACATAAGCAATGAGTGCCTAGTCTATGAAATTATATGAAACATTCTGAAACATAAACAATTGTTATTCAGTAATGTGTATGAAACAAATTGAAATCCTCTAACTTTGCTCAGGAATGTGTATGAATTAATTGTTATTCAAAAATGTGTATGGAATGGTTATTCATAAATGTGTAAACTTTAAGTTAGAGGTTTGATGTATGCAAAAAATTGTTTATAGTTTCGAGATGGCCAATTCAAACCATTCTAAACTACTTGTCATATATTCATAATTTAATGATCGTTTTCTTCCACGAGTATTTACTACTTTTAAGTTCAGTGACATTTCCATAGTTTCATTCAGTGGCTCAGAGTAGGTTTGGTCGGTTGCTCCTAAATTTTTCAGTGTCATATGATGAAGATTCTTAAGTACTAGTTCATATATTCTTTTATTGATCTCAATGCTAATTATTCACTACATATGATTTTTTTTGTTTGTATGAGTATTTGGCACTAAGAGTTCAGTGGCAGAGCTAGCATCTAAATCACTTAATTGTTGCATACTTCAAATCCAAAAAAGAGACTAAAACACACCTAAGAAAACATTTCTAACATATGGAATGCACTTGCGTGTTCAATTCATTTATGACAAGATGTAGCACAGAACCTCCTAGTTAAGAAGAGAAGCAGCACACTAGTTACCAAACTACTAAATTACTATAGAAAAAAAGGAGCACATACCACAATTGGACAAAAGAATGTAACAAAAACTAGTATGTGAGATTCTAGCCCTTGTGTCTTTTGACCCTTTTCAAGAAGTTCTACCAGTTCTTCCCTCGTGCCTTACCACATCCTTTCTTGGATTCATTTGATGAAGAACCTGTAAAAAATGAGAGAGAGAACAAATAATATAACAATATATAAGTAACATAGATTTAAGTTGAAAGTACAAAGACAATTGGACTCAAAGAAAAAAATCTAATTTATACCATCTTCATTGTCATTTGAACCTTGAGAGGATCGCGATAATTGTGAACCTATTATGGGGTCAGCAGATACTAAATTGGAGGTTGATAGTGCTCATGTCCTTGGTGCCATTTCAAATAAGTCATATGACAATGATGTAGTACAGTTGATGACTTTATAGTTTATGAAGCTATCAATAAGTACTCACCTGCAGCTCATTATTATGTCATGATCAACCATGAGAGAAGTTATCATGTAGGAATGAATCGCTTTTAGCAAGTTATGGTAATTCTTTTGGATTCAGTTTCACAAATGCAGCTTCTTAGAACACAACATCCTATTATAAAAAGGATCTAGAATATCGATAGTGTTACTCTCAAGCAATTTTATAAATGTATCTCTGTAACTAAATACTGTAAAATTTAAAACTTTCCATGTGCAGATACAACATAAATAATATTTGTAATCAAATGCTTACATGAGTTAACTTGCGACATTCCTACTATCTTTTTTTTGGAGGGATATATTTATAGTCTTATGAACTACAGATCATCCAGTTAAACATTATATATTACATGTATTTACTCTGAAACTCTTCCATTAGCTAGGTTGCATAAATATATGCAGATACGAGATCGATATGATGACATCAAATAATTTGGTATCCAAATATGCATAAATGTAGACATTATTCAGATCTAATATATAAATATTTCTGTCATATCGATCTCGTATCCATATACTTGTCGTCGCTTAAATCCTCATGTCCATGTATGCAACCTAAAGATAAGATGTACGACAACACAATAAAAAAGCCTTCATCCTAATTTGTGTAGGGTTGGAAATTTACACGCTATTCTTTCATTCAGCTCTAATTTGGGCCATCTTATCCTAACTTCCACACACACACATATGCATACCCCTGTGTATATATTTTCCATTATATTCCTGGTTATACAACACCATGAAACAACATTTAAGGCAAATATAAATATGAATCTGCAGATAGTAGACTTCCACGTTCAATTTCATATCAGCAAATAGTCACATTAATTAAGAGTATATTTCATTTGTTAGAAAAAAGAACTCCAATAAGGATAAATTTGCGGGTAGCTCATAGGAAATGGTTTTGGACATCATCAAAAGCTGTAGAAGCTGCTAGGTTTAGGGACAGATTCAAAATTTATGGCTGCCCTTATTGGCAATGTAAAGACTACGACACCAGAAATTCTCAAAAGGATTTGGAGTCTCAAGTATTTGTTTCTGATACATGAAGGAACATGAAAACTAAAGTATCCAGGTAACACTGATAGGGACGCAAATAACGATCACACAAGTTCCTGATATATCATAATAATCTTGTTAAATCAAGTGTAGTTACATCATACCAATTGTACAACAGTGAAGTGAGGTGAATTCAAATTCAATATCGAAGCATCAACTTTTGTAGATAAACTAAAGTCTGGGTTGGTAAAAGGATGTGGTTTTCAGGTATCTATACACCTGTCTTCCAAGAATGAGGTGGTAATCAACTTCCATTTGTGTTCTACTTCTATTTTTATCCACTTAGAATAGCTATGGAATCTACCTTCATAATAAACCATATTTTATAGTATTAAAGATTTTCTCATACATGTTATGGCTCTTCTCACATACATACCCTTAAAGTAGGACAATCATAGTTATAATGGCAATTTCCTTATGCAATCAGTTAAAAGCCATGTATTCCATAAAAACTATAAAACTTAATACCTACATGCCAATATCGAAGTAAATCTTCCACACATGAGCAAGGGTGAAACCAGAAAGAGCATGACCATATCCTAATTTGTTTGGGTGTAATGTGTCAGTTGTCCTTTTAAAGCTGATGATCCAATATGTGCGTGTATCGATAAGTTTTCTCTCGTAGCCAATGTTTTATGAAAATTAATATTCAAGCAGATTCAAGAGCCAAGGGTTGAAACATATTTGAAATCGTTTTTTTTGTCAGATTTGGGAGTTTAAGGTTTGAGAGTGATATGAAATATTGTCTCTTAAATCAATATTTCATATCACTCATCCAACTGTAAGAGAAATCTGGAACAGTATCAGTGTCATTTATGTCGTGCTCTTCAAATATTTAAGGAGGTGGTTAATTTGTCAACATTCGTACCCTTAGGCTACGTTACTTACTGACTGTTCGGTTGGTATCGTGCGCCAGCCTGTACTCATGTATGATCCAATCGGTCTTGATGCCTCTCGGTTACTCTTGGGGCCTTCCTGAAGTATAAAACTATGGCCTTCTTAATTTTGAGAGGCCTAGTACTTTCCTATGGCGAGAACGGTTTGTCCATATTGGTCATCTTCTAGTAGCCACTTCTCGCGGACTGGTTGGGCGTCAAGCTATTAGGGTACTTGCGGTCCCTGTGAAGACATACCACTCCCGCTGCTCGAACAGAGCTTTCTCTGGAAATTACAAACTTATCAGCCAGCCTAGCCCGTCTTAATTTGTGTAAATAAAAATTGTATCAATGAATAATAATAGTTCGATGAACTTTGCAGGTACCTGGGAGTTCCTATGGGTCATACCTGTAGAGTTGGACCTCGGCAATGAAGGGGACATGAAGGTGCTGCCAAGTGACCCTTTTGTAGAGGTAGTGGACAACAAGCTCATCGTCGATCGGGTGGAAATGGTGGCCGGGGGCAGGTTCTGCCTGGCGTCAACGTCGGTTATTCTTCTGCCCTTTACTACTGATTTGTGTCAAATGTTTGCTTATAGAATGGGATATGGTTCTTGTGGCCGATTGATGATCACTGGGAGACGTGACGAAACTAGTACGTGGATTTGGGCTTTTAGGATTTAGAAACCGGAGTGTGATATAAAATATCATCTTTGACGATAACTTTTTTGGGGATTTAGGTTTGAGAGAAGAGAACCTTGAGACCTTTGAATAGTAGCCGTCAACTCACCGCTCTGCCGTCAATCTCGCTTGACCGTGGACAACCTTGTTCTATTGCTGTCAACCATATCGTGTCGTCGTCCTGTCGTCAGCCGCCATCAACCTCACCACGCAACTATAGCAGAAGAGGTGGAGAGAGAAGACTGGAGCGCCACTTTCTTTATGATGAAGGAAGAGAGATGGCGAAGGAAATTTCCCTTCCGCGACCACTTCTATTTCACTAAGCGGGAAATTTTCAAAAAACGGTAAAATTATGGCGGCCATTTTATCTTCTCTCTAGACAATTTTTAGGGGTTTGTTTTGAGAGGCAAACAAAATTTATGTCACAAAAATAACATTAACTTATGCAACGATAAAACCTCGTTGTCAAAAATATAATAATTTTTTGTGATAATTAAATTTTGTTATAAAAATAATTTCTTGTTGCAAATAATTCTACCACCAATTTGCAAGAGCTGGAATGTAGATTGCCAACTATTTTACGATGGAATATTTTGAATAATTTAGTTTTGTTGCTTAAAGTTGTGAAATCAACTTTTGTAACAAATATATAAATTTTGTTGCAATTAATTATCTTTTGTAACAAATATTTTTTGCTGCAAATACTTTTGTCCCCAAAAGTAAATTTTCTTGTAGTGTACATTGTTTGAACAAGGTTCTGTGAGAGAATATGCCCAGTTGACCACCATCCCAAAGGGAGAAATTAATACTACCCCGACTCCAGCGATGTAACACCCACTTTTCTAAAATGAGGGTAATTTTGAACTTTTGTAAAAGTTTATTATTTAATAATAATTTATGGGAATTTATAATTAATTTAATACTATTTAAAATTGGTGAATTATAATTTTGATGTATTATCTAGTGAACCCTAGAACTGTTTAGCCTAGAGATTAACCATGACCGTGGGGACCTAACCATGTGATTAGAATGACTATTTACAACTTTTTAGGCTAAGGGTATTTTGGTCATTTTTTGACTTTTGAATTATTTAGGATTTTGATTAATTGGTGAATTTAGATTATTTTAGTAATATTTAAATTGATGTATTATGATTTTGGTCATTTTTCATATTTAATATTTTGGGAAAATTTTATATTTTTAATATTGTTTTTATTGGATTTGTTTGGTCGGGTTTGAGTTTCGTCTCGTTCCGACTTGTATTGTGACCCGGGTAGCTTAAACTCTAGATGGGACCCAATATTAAGTTACGCATGGCCCACAAAACTCAACATTTAAGTTAGTTAATTAAACTTATTTTTATCATGTTAGAATGGTTAAGTTAGAGACTCAAAACTAGATCATTTTGACCCCAAACTTGAACCTAGTCTAGACTTAACCATATGAGACTAGAGAGGGGCAATTAGGACATTTTCCATTAGCCCTAATGGACTCTTTATGGCAGCCACCTTTAGGGGAGAATGATTCATTTCATTCATTACAATCTTGCCTCTTTTACTTTCCTTTTGTTCTTTCCTAATTTTACAGAGCCTTCCTATTGATTTGATCTCCAAATCAAATCATTCCTTCACCAAACCTTCCCTCAATCATTCTCATTCTCCAAGGGAAGGGTGCTACCAAGTATTGGAAGAGGAGTATAAGGAGGAGTGTCCACTTTGAGGGATCTTCGTATCGGAGTTGTGTCCTAAATGATTTCCTTGGGATTCCACTCCCAATAGGTAAAATCCATCATCTAAATCGATTTTCTTTGCATATAAATTAGTTTTGAATCCGTAGGATCCATCCTCATGCATGTGTCCCATTTAGATTCAAATTTGAGGCCATTTGGAGCTCTCTTGAGGATTTTAGATATGTGTCTTGTGTCCTACTTGATAGATCTCAAATTAGGACACCCCATGTGCATGTATGTATGATAATAGTTTAAATAGATATTTAAATTCAGCTTTAGAATGGTTAGAGAGTGGATTGATCTTAGTTAGGATGGTTAGAATGAGTTTCATTTGGATACCTATGTTTGTATCCAAGTATCTTGGCCTACATGTGTTCTTTTGTCCAAAACAACTCAAATTCGTCATAATATTCATCCACGTTTTTATTAACCAAAGCAACTTAGAAATGCCATAACATTTAGCTTAGAACGCCGATTTATCTCCCATTTTTTTAAAAGAACCATATCGAAGTTAGCTTTCCAAATATATATATTTTAATAAGCCAAATGCTTTCTGTAACTTTATGTAGAATTATTTGAGTGTCAGCTGTATGAAAGACGAACGTGTTTCGGTATTTTCCCGATTTCGGGAGCTTCCGGACACGAAAATGCGATCCGTTTGAAGTTTTGGAAAGCTAACACGAAGGGATATAACATACTTTAATCATAGAATTTAGTAGAGGCCCAATTGGTACAATATTGATTTTAAGTAGAAGAGTGACTATATGATATATGCATTTTGTGTAACCTATGAGCCTATGTAGTATGGGTATTAATGAATATAGAGTATATAATACATGATATGTTAGATAAATAAAATGATATATATATGATATATATCCTCTTTATATTAATGTATATATATGGTTGAATGCAAGCATGTAGGAATACAATTAATATAATGTATGTAAGCAATGCATAAAGGCATAAATGAAAGAATAATATACAATGTATGCATGAAAGTATATAGTGAATGCTAGATATGAATGCAAGGTATACATGTAATGATAGATATGAATGCATAATATATAAATATTATAATACAATATATAATGATAGCATGTATGATAATGTAGAATATATAATGCAAGCATGTACATGTCCGCTGTTTTCTCTTTTCCTTATATTTTTCTTCCCTTCCCTTTCCATTTCAGTTTTTTCTTTTTTTTCCTCTTCTATTTTTACATGTTATATACAATGTATATAATGTATAGATGCATGTAAGTATGTAATATGCATGAATGAATGTCATATATGAATGAATGAATCAATCAAAGGTATAAGTAAAATATAATACATTGTAATGAATGTTAACATATATAATGTATAAAAGTATGTATGTAAATATGCATGAATGTATATATTTATGTAACTATGTAAATATGCATGATGTAACATATGCCTATATATATAAATATGTATGTAATGTGGATAAGCATGTATGTATGAAGGTATATATTTATATATATTATCAATTTTATATTATGCATTGTTGTGGTTCACATTGTCTTGTGATTGTGTGAGTGCTAGCCTAGGCTTGGTTAGGCCTAGTGAGGCTTGTTAGACTTGTTTGGGCTAGGACTTGACCTAGTTGACCTAATTTGACTAGTGGGGTTGACTAGAGTTGACCAAGTGTTGACTTTAGTCTAGTTTGACCTAGATAGCATGCAGATGCATTGTACATTTTATTTATTATCTCTCATATACATCTTGACTTGTGTTGCTCTAAATAGGACTCTATGGCTTTAGTTTGGACCTCTATACCTATCAGATGTTCAGGTTATTAGGCGAGTACATTCTCTGATAGTTCACTCATTTATTTGTCAATTACTGTACTTCAGTTCTAGTTAGCTGTATGTGATTCTCTGTTACAAACACGTATTATTATTACTGAATCCATGTATATGACACACATACTTACTCGTCTTGCCTCTACTATTCGAATCACCATACGAATCACTATTCGAACCACCTATTCGTATCTTCATGTGATGGTTGGACTTGTAATCGTCTTATGTGTTGGATTATGGATTCATTGTATTAGACTGGACGAGGAAATACTTGATTAGACATGTGAACATTTCCATTATTCGAACCACCCCCTGTGAATGATATTCGAACGATAGCCATCTCTCACCTGATCAGTGAGTGATGTGCCGGATTTACCCATAGCCATTTACATATCTATCTAAGTATTTTAAAACACACTTGGAGAATTTATTCGAATCATTGTTAGATCATCATATGAATCACCTTATTCGTATCATCTTATTCGAATCATCTTATTAGAATAATGATTAGAATCACATTCGACTCTTCTTGTATTAGACTCACATTGGGATTACACTGGACTTAAATTATACCGTCTGGACTCATCATGTTACTCTAGTTCAGCTAGATTTTATTTTACAGTCTTTATTGCCATGATTCTTCTCTTGTTTAGTTACTTACTTTTCTTGTACTTTATCTATCTTTCTGTACCATCACCTAAATATAAACTGTCATGTTTATCAATACAACTGTCTATAACTACTTTATAGTTCTCTGTCATTTACTTGGGATTTCTTGATAAATTGTACTCGTTTCTGTCCTGACTGGACCTGTTGATAAATTTTACAGATAGCTTGGAGGTTGCCTGCTAGCCTAGAGGAGACACAATAGAGGTTGTATAAATAGTTATTTTAGTTGTCTTGAGTTGTACTTACTTATGGGTTACTGTATTTGAGATTTGAGATGTTTTTTGGGTTTGTGTATCTTAGACACTTAGACTTCTATCTGCGGTATCTCTTTGTGAATTTTAGATTTTATCTATCTTTTATCATGCTCTACCTTAGATGTGATTGAGACTGTATTTGCTATGTCACCTCCATTCGGAGTGTATATACTGTACATGTACCTTTATATTGTTAGATGTTTGACCTAGGACAGCGTTCTACCGCCGATACTACGGCATAGGTTGGACGTACCCACTTCTCGTGCCCTTACTCTAGGGTGCGGGTCGTGACACATTTTTAGTGGTGGCCCATGCAGGTCGAGTTTGTGTAGTGGTATTCGAATTAGAGTACCACTACAGCCTGCAGTAGGATTAGGATATATTTTTGAAGGTACTCAATTACAGTTAGGATCCCTTGAGAGATTCCTGGGATGACCCTTGAGAATCTCATTATAAAATATCTCAAAATTTGATTCTAATAGTTTATATTTTTCTTTCTTGGTTAGTTAATAAATTTGATTTTTGGGTATCCATTGTTGATTTAATTTAATTTTTGTCAAGATGAAATTATATGGTCTAGGTCATCTAAGTTATGGAATCTAGTCTTCTATAGTCACATTAGCCAGCATGGTGAGGATAATATAGTCTGACTTTGGATATATTTCTTGGGTGTAGGAATTTAAGATTTTCGCAGCCAAGCTAGCGGCATCGCAAAAATTTTAAATACCATGATTCTAGAGGTATGTGCCTAAGTCGAGGACTTTGTGATTATCGTAGTCTTGCTTACTAGTATGACGAGGATTTTGAGTACCATGATTTTGGATAGACGCATATGATTATCAGATTGTACCTTAAATGTTCTTGAACATGTTTTCTCTACTTTTGTTTCAGTTATTCTCAAAAAAAAGAAAAGAATTATTGTTTGTTTTGTTTGTTTTGCTTCTCATTATTTAACTTAGGAGTAGCTTTATCTTTATTATAAACCTTGTGTAACTTCTGACTATGAATTTTTTCTTAATACAATGAATCGATGATTTTGCTAGGCCTTATCTTGGATTTGATATTATAGCTCTGGTTTCAAAATGGTTCTTCTTTTAAACAGGTAAGCAGAACAGATTTTATCGTTATTTTCTTCTTGCTATTATTCTTGTATTAAATAATAATAATAATAATAATAAAACTGTATTGATTACATCAATCACCTACTTGTAATCTTGGTAGGAATCTAAATGTTGGTCTTGATATGGAATTTGATTTTTTTATTGGGACATGAGAATATATATATAGCGGACACAGACACTTTGTCTGACACGTATGCATGCTACACTTTGATTACCAATCCATCTAAAAACATATTAATATGTTGTTGATGTTAAATTCTCAAAACCCCAATATCTCTGACACAATACAGTATCAGAGAATAGTTCTCTGTTTTTTTTTAGTTTAAATTCGTAATTTAAATATAAATTTCATATTATTAGTTATTGTTTACATCACTGCACATGTATGTTATATACAGGGTTTCAATTTTTAAAGAAATTGGTTAAGTTTTGTATTTAAATTTGTCAAATCTGAGACCATGTGCATATTAACCCTTTAACACTGGATTCTAAGTGATTAGTTCAATTTGCAGTTTTTAAATGTAATATTTTGAGCTATATACATTGTTGTATGTAGGGATATAATGTTAGGTTTCATACTCTTACATGTTAGGTTGTGGTTGTGGTGAACATTGGGTTGGTTTTGATGTTCGAATTTTACCAAAATCCAGAAACTAAATACATGTTAACATTTTTCACATTAATTTTAAATGTTTAGTTCAATTTCAGATATAATATGTAATGTTAAACTGAAATGAATGATTGAACCCTTCATTTTAAGTTATAACCCATGTACTCTTGACACTCTACACTAATGTACACTAATGTTCACAACTGCCGTGTAAACCTAACCCTTCATCTCTATGTTATGTTCATATATCTATATAGGTATAACAGTAAGCATAAACTATATATATATATATATATATAATATATATATATATATATATATATATATATATATATATATATATATATATATAAAATATATATATATATATATATATATATATATATATATATATATATATATATATATATATATAGTTTATGCATACTGTTATAATGTATATAGATACATAACTAAATCTCTACCTCTCTATACATATAGATATATGTATATATATGGTTAGCCATGCATGTTATGAGTAAATAGGTTGTGCATTGTAGATTGTTTAACCAATATGCCTTGAGTAGTGTAACTTGATAGCTATTGTTTTGAAACCCAAATCCTCCTATACACTTTCATGTATATTTCACACACACACACACGTCTACTATATAACCCGATGAACATGTCCACATACACCCATACACACACTAACCACATAACCTTTAGATAATGCAAGCTTTTCCCCTTCTAACACTCTCTCTCTATATATATTGTGATTGGATTTTAATTTTCGACATTTGTGCTTTAAATTTTGATTTTGATTATGCCTTAAAGCCTTGATGATTTGTTATTTCTATATCTTTTCCAGTTTAACACCCCTGATTGCTTGAAAGTTTTGATACCCTATGATTGTTTTGGTCTAGTGTAACTAGTATACCTAGATGAGACTTACACTACCACCGTATGCCATGACCTTGTATGCCATTCTTTTAAATTGTATGATTTAGGTAAGTTTTGAGACTTTGATTGTTGGGGACGAGACTCTAGAAGAAGTACGACCATCTTAATTTCGAGGACGAAATTTTCTAAGGAGGGTATACTTGTAACACCCACTTTTCTAAAATGAGGGTAATTTTGAACTTTTGTAAAAGTTTATTATTAAATAATGATTTATGAGAATTTTTAATTAATTTAATACTATTTAAAATTGATGAATTATAATTTTATTGTGTTAGCTAGTGAACCCTAGAATTGTTGAGCCTAGAGATTAACCATGACCATGGGGACCTAACCATGAGATTAGAATGACGATTTTCATCTTTTTAGGCTAAGGGTATTTTGGTCATTTTGTGACTTTTGAATTATTTAGGATTTTGATTAATTAGTAAATTTTAGATTATTTTCATAATACTTAAATTGATGTAATATGATTTTGGTTATTTTTTATATTTTAATATTTTAGTAAAATTTATATTTTTAATATTGTTTTTATTGGATTTGTTTAGTCGGATTTGAGTTTCGTCTCGTTCCGACTTGTATTGTGACCCGGGTAGCTTAAACTCTAGATGTGACCCAATATTAAGTTAAGCATGACCCACAAAACCCAACATTTAAGTTAGTCAATTAAACTAATTTTTATCATGTTAGAATTGTTAAGTTAGAGACTCAAAACTAGATCATTTTAACCCCAAACTTGAACCTAGTCTAGACTTAACCATATGAGACTAGAGAGGGGCAATTAGGACATTTTCCATTAGCCCTAATGGACTCTTTATGGCAGCCACCTTTAGGGGAGAATGATTCATTTCATTCATTACAATCTTGCCTCTTTTATTTTCCTTTTGTTCTTCCCTAATTTTTGAGAGCCTTCCCATTGATTAGATCTCCAAATCAAATTATTCCTTCACCAAACCTTCCCTCATTCATTTTCATTCTCCAAGGGAAGGATGCTACCAAGGATTGGAAGAGGAGTGCAAGGAGGAGTGTCCACTTTGAGGGATCTTCGTATCGGATCCGTGTCCTAAAGGATTTCATTGGGGTTCCACTCCCAATAGGTAAAATCCATCATCTACATCGATTTCCTTTGCATATAAATTAGTTTTGAATCCGTAGGATCCATCCTCATGCATGTGTCCCATTTAGATTCAAATTTGAGGCCATTTGGAGCTCTCTTGAGGATTTTAGATATGTGTCTTGTGTCTTACTTGGTAGATCCCAAATTAGGACTCCCCATGTGTATGTATGTATGATAATAGTTTAAATAGATATTTAAATTCAGTTTTAGAATGGTTAGGGAGTGGATTGATCTTAGTTAGGATGGTTAGAATGAGTTTTATTTGGATACCTATGTTTGTATCCAAGTATCTTGGCCTATATGTGTTCTTTTGTCCAAAATAACTCAAATTCGTCATAATATTCATCCACGTTTTTATTAACCAAAGCAACTTAGAAATGTCATAACTTTTAGCTTAGAACTCCGATTTATCTTCCATTTTTTTAAAGAACTATATTGAAGTTAGATTTCCAAATATATATTTTAATAAGCCAAATTCTATCTGTAACTTTCTGTAGAATTTTTTGAGTGTCAGCTGTATGAAAGACGAACGTGTTTCGGTATTTTTGCGATTTCGGGAGCTTTCGGACACGAAAATGGAATCCGTTTGAAGTTTCAGAGAGCTAACATGGAGGGCTACAACGTAATTTAATCATAGAATTTAGTAGAGGCCCAATTGGTACAGTATTAGTTTTAAGTAGAAGAGTGACTATAAGATATATGCATTTTGTGTAACCTATGAGCCTATGTAGTATGGGTATTAAATGAATATAGAGTATGTAATACATGATATGTTAGATGAATAAATATATATGATATATATCCTCTTTACATTAATGTATATATATGATTGAATGCAAGCATGTAGGAATACAATTAATATAATGTATGTAAGCAATGCATAAATGCATGAATGAAAGAATGATATACAATGTATGCATGAAAGTATATAGTGAATGCTAGATATGAATGCAAGGTATACATGTGATGATAGATATAAATGCATAATATATAAATAATAGAATGCAATATATAATGATAGCATGTATGGTAATGTAGAATATATAATGCATGCATGTATATGTCCACTGTTTTCCCTTTTCCTTACATTTTCCTTCCCTTCCCTTTCCATTTCAGTTTTTCCCTTTTTTTCCTCTTCTATTTTTACATGTTATATACAATGTATATAATGTATAGATGCATGTAAGTATGCAATATGCATGAATGAATGTTATATATGAATGAATCAATCAATCAAAGGTATAAGTAAAATAAAATGCATTGTAATGAATGTTAACATATATAATGTATAAAAGTATATATATAAATGTGCATGAATATATATATATATATATATATATATATATATATATATATATATATATATATATATATATTTATATATATATATATAACTATGTAACTATGAAAATATGCATGATGTAACATATGCCTATATATATAAATATGTATGTAATGTGGACATGCATGTATGTATGAAGGTATGTATTTATATATATTATCTATTTTATATTATGCATTGTTGTGGTTCACATTGTCTTGTGATTGTGTGAGTGCTAGCCTAGGCTTGGTTAGGACTAGTGAGACTTGTTAGACTTGTTTGGGCTAGGACTTGACCTAGTTGACCTAATTTGACTAGTGGGGTTGACTAGAGTTGACCAAGTGTTGACTTTAGTCTAGTTTGACCTAGACAGAATGCAGATGCATTGTACATTTTATTTATCATCTCTTGTATACATCTTGACCTGTGTTGCTCTAAATAGGACTCTATAGCTTCAGTTTGGACCTCTATACCTATCAGTTGTTCAGGTTATCAGGCGAGTACATTCTCTGATAGTTCTCTCATTTATTTTTCAATTACTGTACTTCAGTTCTAGTTAGCTGTATGTGATTCTCTGTTACAAACACGTATTGTTATTACTGAATCTATGTATACGACACACATACTTACTCGTCTTGCCTCTATTACTCGGATCACCATACGAATCACTATTCGAACCACCCATTCGTATCTTCATGTGCTGATTGAACTTGTATTCGTCTTATGTGTTGGATTATAGATTCATTGTATTATACTGGGCGGGAAAATACTTGATTAGACATGTGAACATTCCCACTATTCGAACCACCCCCTGTGAATGATATTCGAACGATAGCCATCTCTCACCTGATCAGTGCGTGATGTGCCGAATTTACCTTTAGCCGTTTACATGTCTATCTAAGTATTTTAGAACACACTTGGAGAATTTATTCGAATCATTGTTAGATCATCATATGAATCACCTTATTCGTATCACCTTATTCGAATCACCTTATTAGAACAATGATTAGAATCACATTCGACTCTTCTTGTATTAGACTCATATTGGGATTACACTCGACTTATATTGTACCGTCTGGACTCATCACGTTACTCTAGTTCAGCTAGATTTTATTTTACAGTCTTTATTGCCATGATTCTTCTCTTGTTTAGTTACTTACTTTCCTTGTACTTTATCTGTCTCTCTATACTATCACCTGAATATAAACTGTCATGTTCATCAATACAACTGTCTATAATTGCTTTATAGTTCTCTGTCATTTGCTTGGGATTTCTTGATGAATTGTACTTGTTCTTGTCCTGACTAGACCTGTTGATAAATTTTACAGATAGCTTGGAGGTTGCCTGCTAGCCTAGAGGAGACACACTAGAGGTTGTATAGATCGTTATTTTAGTTGTCTTGAGTTGTATTTACTTTATGGGTTACTGTATTTGAGATTTGAGTTATTTTCTGGATTTGTGTATCTTAGACACTTAGACTTCTATCTTCGGTATCTCTTTGTGGATTTCATATTTTATCTATCTTTTTCATACTCTACCTTAGATGTGATTGAGAATGTATTTGCTATGTCACCTCCATTCAGAGTGTACATACTGTACATGTACCTTTATATTGTTAGATGTTTGACCTAGGACAACGTTCTACCGCCGACACTGCGACGTAGGCTAGACGTACCCACTTTTCGTGTACTTACTCTAGGGTGCGGGTCGTGACAAGCGACGATATCACCTTGTGGCCCTGTTCTTGAAGCACCGTCAAAGAACATTCGCCAAACGTTATCATGTGAAGTCATATTTGAGTTAATGACTTTGTCTAGGTTTTCCTCAAAGATTCTTGCAGTTCTTGAGCCTAGGTGGGCTGCTAGGAAGTCGGCCAAGGCTTGACCTTTGACAGCCTTCTGCAGAACGAAGACCATGTCGTAAGGGGATAACAGTATCGCCCATCTGGCTAGACGAGAACTGAGTACGCCTGGTTTGGTCATGAGAACCCTGAGGGGATTAACTCGCGAGACAACATGAATAGTCTGCCCTGACATATAGTGTCATTTTTTCTGAATGGCGAACACCAAGGCAAGGCATTCCTTCTCCACGGCGGTGTACCTATACTCCAGCCCCACCATCATTCGGCTGGGCTAATAGATGGCTTGTTTATGCCCTACATTATTGTTTTGTGCAATCAAGGCACCAAGGGAGTGTTCCATCGCCCGTACATAGAGCATGAAGGGCTTTCCGACGACCGGGGCTACCAGAACTGGCGGATTTGTCAAGTATTCCTTAATATCATCAAAGGCGCATTGACATTCCTCATTCCATACGAAAGAGATGCCTTTTTTCATCAGTTGTGTGAAGGATTGACATCGCCCTGAGAGGTTAGATATGAACCTCCTTATGTAAGCTAGTCTTCCCTGAAGGCCGCGGAGTTCACAGAGGTTCCTCGGTGAACTCATCTCCAGGATTGCCTTTGTCTTATCGAGGTCTATGTGAATGCCCGTGGAAGTATTGACAAAGCCCAAGAACTTCCTGCTGGACACACCCATGAAGGACTTGGTGGGATTCATATTCAGATTGTGCGCTCGCATAAGGTCGAACACTGTTCTCAAATCGTGTAAGTGATCATCCTTGGAGCGGCTTTTGACGGCGATGTCGTTAACATAACACTCCACTGTCTTGCGCAAGTGATCTCTGAAGATGACGCTCATAGCTCATTGATATGTAGCACCGGCGTTCTTCAGACCGAAGGGCATGACTGTGTAACAGTACACACCGATCGGTGTTCAGAATGATGTATGCTTCTCATCGTCAGGAGATATTTTGATTTGATTGTATCCTGAAAAGCCATCCATAAAGGACATGTGTTCAAAGCCACACATATTATCGATCATTATGTCGGTGATGGGAAGAGGGAATTCATCCTTAGAAAATGTCGCATTCAGATTGCAAAAGTTAATACAAATTTGGATCTTCCCGTTATTCTTAACGACTGGTACTATATTAGCTATCCAGTCTGGGTGCTGCTCCTCGTGGATGAAACCGCGAGCTATAAGCTTGTTTACTTCCGCTTCGATGGAGTTCATTATGTCTAGACGGAACTGTCGTTGCTGTCGCTTGACTGGTTTCGCGTCCGGATGAATATTGAGCTTATGAAGTGCGATCTCTGGTTTTAGTCCTGGTATGTCTTGATAGCACCAGGCAAAGATGTCGATATACTCTTTGACGAGTTGCAACAACGACTCCAGCTCGCCGTCCATCAGGCTTTTACAGACGAAGATTGGCTTTGGAGAGGATTCATCACCGAGGTTAACTTGCATGACCTCATCTTCAGTGGAAGGGTCATGTAGTTCAAAGTGCTTCTTCCATTGTGCATCCAGTTGTTGGACCCATGGCTCCAATTCAAGAGGTTCGAGTAGATCCTCGTCTTCCTCTTCAATGTCAGCGGATGCCATGTTGACAGATAATGTCTGCCTAAACATATCTCTAATGCTGTTGTCGGAATCGTATGTAGGTGATTCAGATGAGTGAGAATACAACTCGCATTCCTCATTGGAACTCTCGGGCATTGTTGCTGGTGTAACATAACCGAGGTCGCATTTGGACTTGCCGTAATAATCCGGAGGTTTCCTAGACGGAGTTGACAGCTGCGGAGGCGATCGTCGACCGTTGCCATAATTCAGACCTGGGATAGCCTCCATGTCGTACCCCTGCTTTTGCTTGAAGTACTTCGCTTGAGGACTATACAGGTAGAGTGGTAATCATCCATTATCGGGTTCGAGATCAAACTCTTGTGGTAAGAAAGGTTGAGGACCTTCTTTTTTGCCGAAGATGATCGTGTGATCCCCTTCCCTTCTGCCTTGGACTAGGAAGTAGGCACCTCTAATGGGATTAAGTCTGTTTACGGTAATGACGGTTGTCACCTGTGTGTACAAGTTAATGTCCCGATCGAGTCCCACAGTTGTAGAAGCATGATAAATATGGGGTTCATACGGATTACAAATTGCCGCATAGGTATTTTGGGCCAAACAAGTTCGCATAAAGGGAAGCCGCATGACTGGTTCAGTGACCAGCTACAGAAGGAAGATATGTGGCCAAGAGGGGAAGTTCGTCTGATAAAGCTGACAAGTCCTGATACTTCAAGAAAAAGATAAGACGTGAGACGTCGACCAAAAGCAGGGTTCGTACGCCTTCATGCAGCCAGAAGGAGTGTCATCTAAGCCGCATGAACCCTATGCGGCTCAGACATACGCGGCCCCAAAGTCTCCTAACTTTATGCAGCCATGAGTAACTGTGATTCAAGTCGCATGAGCTTTATGCGTCCAAAATACAGAATCTATGTGGCTTAAATCCTCAAGCTATGTCTGGGCTAAGGAAGTCTGTGACTTAAGCCGCATGAGTCTCATGCGGCCCCACATGGTAAAAAACTGAGAGATCTATGCGGCTAAAAAATTGATCCCTGCGACAGGACACGTAGCAATCTGACCAAGTCCTAAACTGCCCAGATTTGCTGCAACAAAATCCCAACAAATCGACAGATGGTAGCCAAAGAGCGGGTCTTCGCATGCCAATCAGCCACGTGACCGTAGGTTGTCTATGCGGCTCAACATACATTCTATTATAAATAGCAGGGTGCCACACCCCTGTAAAAGGCTGGCAACCTTCAAGAAGGCAACTTCTTCGAGATTAAAGACTGCGTCAGATAGTCCACGAAGTAAGGCAGAGTTGATAGTACTTTTTCGAGCCTCTACCGTCACCCCCCAGAATCAAAACTAAACAATTGTACTTAGATTGTTTCCTAGGATTTATTTCTAGGCTTTTCTTTGTACAAGCGAGTTTGCAATCAATTTCAGTGTTCTGTAATACATGTCTTTGATTTTTTTTGGCAAATACGATGGCGACTCTGCTGGGGACGTCCTTCTCTTCTGATGAGAAACTGGTGACACAATCTGACGCGTCCAAGATCGACTCAACGCAGCAAATGCTTGTGGTTCGTTTCGACCAATAAGCCTTCGAAGAAATGCTCTCTGAAGAGAGCGCCAGCTCATCTCAGAAGCGAGCCAACTCAAAGAGGACTCGCAGGACGTCAGTGCGCAAAACTGTTGCCCCCGACCAAGTCCTCGAAGAAGCTCCTTCTGCAGTCCAAGGCGGTGACCAAAACTCTCCTACGACTTTGCTTCCGACTGCAGAGGACCCTACTATCCCCAAATCCAGCAGAGGAAAATACTATGATGCTGAGTTTTTAGGGGCATAAGGGAAATCCATGCAGATAAAGAAGAAGCTGCATAGAGGATATCGATATTCGGTCCATGCGGCAGCCAATTCTAGTCACAGTCAGACATCTCATGCGGCAGCCAATTTTGGCCGCAAGAAGATGGTCCATGCGACAGCCAATCCTAACCTCAGACAGGATGTCTCATGCGGCCCTATCAGAAGCTCTGTGTTCGACCGCCTCTCCTACGGGCCCGACGCCATGCGGCCTATTGAGAATGTGGAGTGTATCAATTTGGACTCTTTTTACTATGCACCTTCGGGCGCTAAGTCAAAAAAGTCTAGGACAGTACGGGCCCAACCAGTCCAATCAACTGTCCAAGCTGCTAATTGTTAGCGGCCCCGTTGACTGTTAAACGGGCTCCTGATAGAAAGTTGTACAAAACCACCCACGTCCAGTCTCCCAGGGCTAACGAATAGGATGGGTCTTTAAAGTCTCCCTCTAAAGATCCAGAGCAAGTGCTTTTACTAGCCACGGATCAGGGAGTAAACATGATGCCTAAGCACCCGTGCGCTCGGGATACCCGAGTTCACAGGTTTGGTGCAAAGGTAGAGCAACTTCCTACCGACTTACGTGATGTGATTACTCACAAACGCAAGATGGCAGCGTCGGCATGCAATGAGTCCCTCTCGGTGCGTCGTTGCACTCAAGTTATCATCAACTGCTGCTGCGACAAATCAGCAGCACCTGAAGATCGGCAGTCAGTTTTCCAGCGACTGCAGCCAGCACCTGTCCGACAACAACTAAAGAAATATGTACAAATTCTAGGAGACGAGGGGTTTCCTCTCGCTTCCTATAATTCGGCTCAGAAGGTCCACAAGGGAGGAAAGAGGATAGGCTCTTCCAGCCCGGCAATATCGGCCATTATTGCGAGGAGACCCTCATCTGGAGGGTTCCTACCGACAACCACAGGGGGTGTCTATTTAGGCACCCGATCCAAAAAGAAGCTTCCAGCACCCGGGGGTGCATCTTCGGCCTCCTTGATAGTAGATGAAGCTGGGGGTAGCAGTCCTGTCACTACTATATTTTAGATTGAGGGTATTTTAGTCATTTGTGAATTTTTTTAAAATTTATTTAATTGGTGATTGTGATTTTGACTTTGACGAAGTTGAGACTTTGTAGACTAACCTAGGTTTTGACCCTAACCATGGTGACTAGGTTAGCATGGTGAGACTCTAGTCTAATTTAAGTCAATCTAGGTTAGTCATTTAGAAATCAAGGTTTGAATATGAAGACTAGTGATTTGGTGCATGACCTATGACTTAGAATTTATTTCATGACTTATAATTAAGCCATAGGCCCATGACTTAAGCCCAAAACCCAACCAACCCACCCATGACCAACCACACATAGGGTTTCCCCTTGGCTATAAGTATTATATTAGGTTGTTCTTGCCTCTTTTGTGCTTGACCTAGATTTTTGAAAGAAAGGTAAATCCCCATTTCCTAAAATCCTAATAAATTCAGTTCAAGTCCTTTTTGACTCTAGTCTTTTGCATTAGGATCTAATTACTGTGTATTTACTGTTTTTGGAGATTCATCTCAGTTTTTATGCAATTTAGGAGCATTTGGAGAGCAAGGAGGAACCCCCCATTTGAAGCCTTTTCTTGATATTGTACCTATAGGTAAAAACTCCACAAATTGATTTAGTATTCTGTTTTCTTTGCATTTAGGACTAGATCTAGGAGTCCCCTATCTGCCCCTGAAATTTGGGTTAATTTTGTGTCCATTTGGTGTCCGTATCGGACACGTATCATGGTGTATTGTTAGGTGTTTGATAAAATGCCTCTTAGGAATTTATTTTCGTATTTCGAAAAACTAATTTCATAGATCTCTAGATCTAGGTATATGTAATAATTTTTTTGAAGGCTGATTTGTATTTCGTGTCGATTTGTGTCGAGTTTTTGATGTTGGACACGCTGCACAAGACTAGGTCCTGTGTCATGCCTATCGGGCTCTATAACTCACTATATAGGACACGTTAGGACACAAAATTTGTGGGGTGGAGGGGGCACTGTCTGTCATCATGCTCCCAAAATTTGGGAGCAAATGATGCACGACACGTGGCGCAATCCCGACTACACTGGACACGTGCTATCGTGCAATGACAACAGACACACGCACAGATACGCACAAACACGCACTCGTGTCCGTAGTGGACACATCGTGGACACATGTCAGGCTGCCCAGCGTGTAGACCTAACCTAGGCGAACACGTTGGCGTGTGCATGTGACTCGAAGTGTCGTGTGTCGTGTCCTAGACGCGTGTGCGCGCGTGCAGGATGCTGTCGAAGTGCACAGTTCATGTGTCTGTGTGTTGTGATTGGACACGATTTTTTCTAGTTTCTTGGACACAAATATATGCCTGGACACTTACACACATGTGACACTGATTACCAACCAACTGATTTATAATTTTGTTGTTATTTAATTTTGAAATCATAAAATCCCCCAATATCCCGATACTCACTGATACACTGAACTGAAATGATTTTTGGGTTTTCTAATTTATATTTTAACTAATTTAATGATGCTGAATGATTAAATTAGATTCACCTACATGTGTAATGAATGGAGATCATGTTAGTTTGTGATTTTTGATGAAAAATGGGTTATTGAAATAGGTTTTGGGTTGCTAACTGCCAGGGCTTTTTGTTGAACTGTCACTTGTTTGAAATTTTGAGAACTAAATGTTCTTCTCGTTTTGATCATGTGGGAAATTGGTATGTAAATTGTGACGCCCCAGTGTCAAAATACGTCGGACTAGGAACGTAGACATGTCAGCCGTATAATACATATATGTAAGCTGTAAAATACAGTAGAGTCATAACTAATCTCATCCACACAAAATAAATGAATAAAAGATATCATATAAAGATAATAAATTATCTTGATACAATATGTTGGGCGGAGACAAATCCACTACCAACAAGTAAGGAAAGAAATACATGAAAATGAAATGAGTTTGGCGAGCGAAGCGAAGACGATCCAAACGCAATCATCCTCGAAGAAATGGAGATGGTCACGGCTAAAGCTAGAGCACCAGCGAAAAGATAATAGCACACACCTGGGAAGACAACCAGGTCCTCAGAGGGACGTAACAAGACACATAATATCTTGCCAATAACTGAATAATTAAAGCTCAACAGAAAAGTACATGTGACTACACAAATAAAGGTCCTTAACCATTCTAGGTAAAAATGCACATTGAAGACAACGTTCCACACAAGGGCTACCGAGGCTAGAAACACGGTGCGTTAGCGTTTCAACCAAGGCACTAGTGGCGTCTAGAGAAAAGTAAATGCATGGCCACTAGCTCTTGGGTGAGTCACCAACGGCAGCTAGACGAAGGTAAATGCACGGCACATTTGTGTTTCAACCGAGGCACTAGTGGCATCTAGAGAAAAGTAAATAAATGCACAGCCACTAGCTCTCGACTGAGTCACAAATGGCAGCTAGACGAAAGTAAAGGTGTGAAGCCCCTGCGCCTAATAATTGTCTTCACCCTCCCCATGCACTACTCATGCTGAATCCACACCACGATATTTCTAATAACCGATAAGTCTTCTAGACAACTATATTAGCAGTTATATCCTAACGCTCGTCCTGTACGCACCGATGTACGGTCGGTACGCAAGTCTCAATCTAAATGAGACACGTGACATTGTGCTACACAAGTGTCGGCCCATGAATGCGGCACAAACAAAGGTGGTCCCTTAACTCTAGGCTAAATACATAAAGAAAACTAAAATATAATAATTTACAACTACATAGGATTTTGAAAGAACAACTTATAAGAAATAAAACATGCATGATATTGAGCAAGAAATTAAACAGTAAAGGCAAGGTGTCTTGCCTGGTAGTGACTCCTGGCGTGGTCATGGTGGCACAACATATGGCTTCGGTGATACAACTACGTAAGGCGGCATCCGATGGTGACACGACTGTTCCATTGGGTCCAGGATGGACAAATTAGCTAGGGACGCTAGGGGACGTGTAGAATTTTGCGAGGGAATATGAATAATGGGCTTACGGGCTGGAGGATAATTGAAGGAAGTTTGATAAAAAATATATATAGTAATTTAGAAAACTATTTATAGTACGTGAAAATATATTCTTATTAACTTAAAAATAGTTTTTGTCTAATTAATTAAAAAAATAAAACTATTTTTGGGCAAACTCTAAGTTTATTAAAATAGGGTATTCAGATAGAAAGCTATATTTTATTGGTAAAATAGTTTAGACAATTTTTTTGGAAATATTAGAAAAATGGTTTTATAATATAAAGCTATTTTTATTTTTACGGGTCAAAACGAAAATTAATAATCTAGGAAATTTATTTTATGATTTGGAAACGATATTTGTATGGGTAAAAATACTTTTGGATAACTAATAAAAAAAACTTATTGTAGGGTAAAAACTAAATTTGAAATCTATATGTAGGGTCAAGTCAAATCTGGTATACATATATAGCTTTTGATAAATAATATATAATAGTAATGGTAACAAGTACTAAAAGTAATGTTACGATATTCTCATATTAATACATATGTATATGTACAAATATATATTGAAATTTCATATAAATAATAATAATAATAATAAATATATCTTTTAACAATAAACCATACATTATAAATGATAATGTAAACAATAATAGTAATATTAATGGATAATAATAATAATAATAATAATAATAATATGCAAATAATAAAAAAAACTATTACTACAATTCACTACAGTTCTCTTCTCATTTATGAGAAAGTAAATAAATAAAAACTTAAAAAGGAATAAGATGAATCCGAAGAAGAAGTTTGGGGAGAGAGGAAAAATAAGAGAGAGAGGTTGGGAGAGGATGATGGGAGAGAGGGAAGCGGTGATGGGGTTGTCGGCCGTGTGCGGCGGAGGAAGGGGAGCTGGGGCGGAAGAGCGGAATCGGAGGGCGGAGAGGAAGGACGGCGGAGGCTACGATGCTCCGACGGTGCGCGGGGTTCTCGGTGGAGGCGCGACCAGCGGCTACGGGCGGAGGGTGCAGAGGTCGGCGAAGGGGCGGAGATGAAGGGGGCTTGGAGAGGAGAGGAAAGGGAAAGAACGCGAGGGGCTCACCTCTTCACTCGGCGGTGTGGCGCTGTACGGCGCGTCGACGCCGGCGCGATGGGGGAACGAGGAAGTGGAGGCGGGTTCGGCCGGGAACGATGATGCTCGAGGAATCGAGCGGTCGACAAAGCGGTGGTGGTGAGTTTAGGGCTAGAGTTTTGATTTATTGTTAATTTTGGGGATTTGGTGGCTGACGGGGTGGAGTCGGCCGGTGGCGGTGGTCGGGATGATTTTGGGGTTCTAGGGATTTTGGTGGCGGTGGTGGTGTAGGTGCTGTCGTTGGTCGGGACAGACTCTGGTGAGGTCGAGGAGGGTGGCGTGATGTTGACGATGGGTTGACAGACGGTCGGAAAGAGATGGGGCTAGAATTGGTGGAACGGTGGTCGGACTGTGGGTCGTCGGGAGTTCGTCGGTGGTGGTGGCAGCGGGTACTACTGCCCAAGGTGGAAGGATGTCGACGTTGGTGGTCGTAGGGGACGGAGTATCGGGGTCGGGTACGACAAGCAGTAGGAGGCGTGGGGGATGATGACGATGGCAACAGTGGTGGTGTTGACGGTGGCAGCAATGGCGGGACGGCCGGCTTGCTAGGGTTAGGATTAGGGCCGAGGTTCGGGGTTGTCGGACAGGGCCAAAGTGTACATGTAAAAGAAAAAAAGTAGTGGATAGAAAAATTACGATACTGACACGATGCACGCTGGTGGATGGTAGCAAATTATGGACGAGTACCTGCCTATTTATAGCATGTGGAAATTCCCATTTGGATAGGATTAGAAATATTTAAAATCCAATTAGATAATTCTCTACTTAATTTAAATTAATTCAATAAGTCCAAATCCTAATCAAAATCCAATTTAAATCTAATTAAATTCTATCCTTTATTTTAAAATCAATTAAGATAAATCAAATTACAAATATAGATATTAATATCCATAAATCAAGTCAAGTTTTAAATTGTTACAATAATTTCAAAATATGTTTTCTTAAAATACTAAAATAATAATTTTGAAAATACATTATTATTTAAAAATAAACTTAATAAAATATTTATGAATTATATATCTAAGCACAAATAATGCATACATGATTATGCTTTTCCTAGTATACAATAAAATATTATTTATGATTAATAACTGCTAAAAACAAAAGGATTTTTATAGCAAGAATAATAATTATATATGATATTTTGAAAGTGTATAATAAAATAGGAAAATATTTTTCTAAAATATGTACGCTCGCATATATTCGCACTCGACGAGCAACTACGAAAAATAAATTTCGTGTGTGACGTACAATACGACTATGCGACGTACAATATAAAATTTTAAATCAGTACCAAATTTAATAAAAAAATAGTAGAAATTTAGGGGTTTTACATCCTACCCAACTTAAAAGAATTTCGTCATCGAAATTAAGAATTCGTAGGGGGGTGAGAAGGCACAACGGTAGATAGAAGGGTTCCTTCAAGAAGTTTATATGGTCGTAGTCTAGGTTGAGGATATGGTTAAGAGACAATTGTAATCACTTCTTAAATTTATGTGATTAGAAAGTCAAGCTTGTAGATTTAGGGTCGAGGGAAAGGTCGAGTAGAATGAAAATATAGCAACATCGAGTGAGAATGGTCATAGTCGATAGGAAGGCTAGAAGAGGTTCTAGTATAACGCCTTCGTCCTTCTAAAATAGCTGAAGGCGAAAGCAATAAGGGGTTCAAAGACGATATTATCGAGTACGAATACGTGATTCAAAGACGACCGAAAAATTTCAAAAAAATTGTCAAGACAGTCGTGGATGGGATTCTAAAGGCCAAGTTTAGTTATGTTCCATCCACATATAATAATAGACAAAAGCGAACCAAAATGCACTTGGTTGATCAGACCATTATGCACCGGTTCTGATTAGACAGTACGTTAGTGGGAGCTCTTCCAATAACATATGTCGTGAACATGCTCGATAATCAATGAACTTGCAAATCTTGGTTGTAGTAGCAAATTTGTCGAGAGAGTGAAATTATAGGCACGGGAGTTTAAAATTTGAAGAAGTAGAAATTGGTTCGAACTTCTAAAGGATATAAGTCATGTCATGTGATGGTCTTTATACAGTCGTCCTATAGTCTTCTTGTCCAAGTCCTTGGTTGACTAGATGGATTAGGGTACTCTAAATTCTAGAATCTAAGTAACTTGCTAATATAGGTCACTAGGTCAAAGGGGTTGCTAGGTCATAAGGCATTCTACCCAACTTAAAGAATTAAACTAATGGTGTTTTGGGACAAAAGAGTCATGTCTACCTAGTATGGATCACTTGTCTAAGCACGAAGGGAAAATAAGAATTATGATAGAAGAAATCAAGCAAGATGCAATTGATGAGTCGAACGGTAGTTCGAATATGGAATCGAGGAAAGAGGTCAAGTATGTGGATGAGATCCTAGACTTCTAATCCTATACGCAGGCTTGCTTGGTACGGTAAAGTAACCAAACAATTTATCTCGACCTGCATGGGCTACCACAAAAACATGTGACGCCCCAGTCCCAAAATACGTAGGACTAGGAACGTAGACATGCCAGCCATATAATACATATACGTAAGCTGTAAATGCAGTAGAACCATAACTAATCTCATCCACACAAAATAAATGAATAAAAGATATCATATAAAGATAATAAATTATCTTGATACAATATGTTGGGCGGAGACAAATCCACTACCAACAAGTAAGGAAAGAAATATATGGAAATGAAATGAGTTTGGCGAGCGAAGCGAAGACGATCCAAACACAATCATCCTCGAAGAAATGGAGATGGTTAAAGCTAAAGCTAGAGCACCTACGAAAAGACAATAGCACACACCTGGCGAGACAACCAGGTCCTCAGAGGGACGTAACAAGACACATAATATCATGCCAATAAATGAATAATTAAAGCTCAACAGAAAAGTACATGCGACTACACAAATAAAGGTCCTTAACCATTCTAGGTGAAAATGTACTTTGAAGACAACGTTCCACACAAGGGCTTCCGAGGCTAGAAACACGGCGCGTTAGCGTTTCAACCAAGGCACTAGTGGCATCTAGAGAAAAGTAAATGCACGGCCACTAGCTCTTGGGTGAGTCACTAATGGCAGATAGACGAAGGTAAATGCACGGAACATTTATGTTTCAACCGAGGCACTAGTGGCATCTAGAGAAAAGTAAATAAATGCACGGCCACTAGCTCTCGACTGAGTCACAAATGGCAGCTAGACGAAAGTAAATTTGTGAAGCCCCTGCGCCTAATAACTGTCTTCACCCTCCCCATGCACTACTCGTGCTGAATCCACACCACGATATTTCTAATAACCATTAAGTCTTCTAGACAACTATATTAGCAGTTATATCCTAACGCTCGTCCTGTACGCACCGATGTACTGTCGGTAAGCAAGTCTGAATCTATATGAGACACGTGACATCGTGCTATACAAGTGTCGGCCCATGAATGTGGCACAAACAAAGGTGGTCCCTTAACTCTAGGCTAAATACATAAAGAAAACTAAAATATAATAATTTGCAACTACATAGGATTTTGAAAGAACAACTTATAAGAAATAAAACATGCATGATATTGAGCAAGAAATTAAACAGTAAAGGCAAGGTGCCTTGCCTGGTAGTGACTCCTGGTGTGCTGCGATGCTCATGGTGGCACAACATATGGCTTCGGTGATACAACTACGTAAGGCGGCATCCGATGGTGACACGGACTGTTCCATTGGGTCCAGGATGGACGAATTAGCTAGGGACGCTAGGGGACGTGTAGAATTTTACGAGGGAATATGAATAATGGGCTTACAGGCTGGAGGATAATTGAAGGAAGTTTGATAAGTAATATATATAGTAATTTAGAAAACTATTTATAGTACGTGAAAATATATTCTTATTAACTTAAAAATAGTTTTTGTATAATTAATTAAAAAAATAAAACTATTTTTGGGCAAACTCTAAGTTTATTAAAATAGGGTATTCAGATAGAAAGCTATATTTTATTGGTAAAATAGTTTAGACAATTATTTTGGAAATATTAGAAAAATGGTTTTATAATATAAAGCTATATTTCTTTTTACGGGTCAAAACGAAAATTAATAATCTAGGAAATTTATTTTATAATTTGAAAATGATATTTTTATGGGTAAAAATACTTTTGGACAACTAATAAAAAAATCTTATTGTAGGGTAAAAACTAAATTTGAAATCTATATGTAGGGTCAAGTCAAATCTGCTATACATATATAACTTTTGATAAATAATATATAATAGTAATAGTAACAAGTACTAAAAGTAATGTTATGATATTCTCATATTAATACATATGTATATGTACAAATATGTATTGAAATTTCATATAAATAATAATAATAATAAATATATCTTTTAATAATAAACCATACATTATAAATGATAATATAAACAATAATAGTAATATTAATGGATAATGATAATAATAATAATAATAATAATAATAATAATAATAATAATAATATGCAAATAATAAAAAAACTATTACTATAGTTCACTACAGTACTCTTCTCATTTTTGAGAAAGTAAATAAAAAAAACTTAAAGAGGAATAAGAAGAATCCGAAGAAGAAGTTTGGGGAGAGAGGAAAAATAAGAAAGAGAGGTTGGGAGAGGATGAGGGGAGAGAGGGAAGCGACGATGGGGTTGTCGGCCGGCGTGCATAGGAGGAAGGGGAGTTGTGGTGGAAGAACGGAATCGGAGGGCGGAGAGGAAGGGCGGCGGAGGCTGCGGTGCTCCGGCGGTGCACGGGGTTCTCGGTGGAGGCGCGACCGGCGGCTACGGGCGGAGGGTACGGAGGTCGGCGAAGGGGCGGAGATGAAGGGGGTTTGGAGAGAAGAGAAAAGGGAAAGAACTCGAGGGGCTCACCTCTTCACTCGGCAGTGTGGTACTGTACAGCGCGTCGACGCCGACGCGATGGGAGAATAAGGCAGTGGAGGCGGGTTCGGCCGGGAACGATGATGCTCGAGGAATCGAGCGGTCGAAAAAGCGGTGATGGTGAGTTTAGGGCTAGAGTTTTGATTTATTATTAATTTTTGGGATTTGGTGGCTGACGGGGTGGAGTCGGCCGGTGGCAGTGGTCGGAATAATTTTGGGGTTCTAGGGATTTGGGTGGCGGTGGTGGTGTAGGTGCTGTCGTTGGTCGGGGCAGACTCTGGTGAGGCCGAGGAGGGTGGTGTGATGTTGACGATGGGTTGACAGACGGCCGGGAAGAGATGGGGCTGGAATTGGTGGAACGGTGGTCGAACTATGGGTCGTCGTGAGTTCGTCGGTGGTGGTGGCAGCGGGTACTACTGCCCAAGGTGGGAGGATGTCGACGTTGGTGGTCATAGGGGACGGAGTATCAGGGTCGGGTACGGCAAGAAGTAGGAGGCTGGAGGATGATGATGATGGCAACAGTGGTGGTATTGACGGTGGCAGCAATGGCGGGACGGCCAGCTTGCTAGGGTTAGGATTAGGGCCGATGTCCGGGGTTATCGGACAGGGCCAAAGTGTACATGTAAAAGAAAAAAGTAGTGGATGGAAAAATTGCGACACTGACACGAAGCACGATGAAGGATGGTAGCAAATTATGGACGAGTACCTACCTATTTACAGGATGTGGGAATTCCCATTTGGATAGGATTAGGAATATTTAAAATCCAATTAGATAATTCTCTACTTAATTTAAATTAATTCAATAAGTCCAAATCCAAATCAAAATCCAATTTAAATCTAATTAAATTCTATCCTTTATTTTAAAATCAATTAAGATAAATCAAATTCCAAATATAGATATTAATATCCATAAATCAAATCAAGTTTTAAATTGCTACAATAATTTCAAAATATATTTTCTAAAAATACTAAAATAATAATTTTGAAAATACATTATTATTTAAAAATAAACTTAATAAAATATTTATGAATTATATATGTAAGCACAAATAATGCATACATGATTATGCTTTTCCTAGTAAACAATAAAATATTACTTATGATTAATAACTGCTAAAAACAAAAGAGCTTTTTATAGCAAGAATAATAATTATATATAATATTTTGAAAGTGTATAATAAAATAAAAAATGTTTTTCTAAAATATGTACGCTCGCACATATTCGCACTCGACGAACAACTACGAAAAATAAATTTCGTATGCGACGTACAATACGACTATGCGACGTACAATACAAAATTTTAAATCAGTACCAAATTTAATAAAAAAATAGTAGAAATTTAGGAGTTTTACATAAATATGGTAATTGTTATGTGTGTAGCCTACATGTGAAAATAGCTCATTGCCTAGGTAGTATAGCCTATGGTATAGGAAACATATACATGAGTTGGGTTATGTAAACTTGTGTGGCTTGAATGGTGTGTGCTTGCTAGGCTAACTGGTTAGAGGCCTAGATTGAATTGTTAAGCCTAGGTTTGACCAACCTAGACTTGTTTGACCCTATTTGACCTAACTAGACTAGAGTTTACCTAGTTTGACTGTTAGAGTTGACTAGAGTTGACCAAAGGTTGACTTTAGCCTAGGTTGACCCCAACCATCACACAGATGCATTGTAGCAGTCTATTTTGTTATTTTAGACATATAGTGACATGTACTATTCTATAGGAGATAGACACCACTCCTCGGACAGTATATTCTCTTCAGATATTCAGGATACCAGGCGAGTACATTCTCTGATCATTTTATATCTTGTTTAGGATTATATTTCATGCTTTAGATTACTTTACTTGATGCTGACACGTTGGTAACACGGATTAGTACTATATGGATCCCTTCATGAGATGTTATCCCCCTCGGGAGCATCAGATACTCATGTCTCGTGTGTTTCACTTACATCATGTATCTCATGCTTCTATTATCATGAATTTTCATGTATCAGCTTGTGATTCCTGTACTCTCATGAATCACAGATCCTTCACGAATCTTCATGAATCACTCTTGAATCACCCTTTATGGGCAAAGTAGTATAGTCATGAATCTTAATGTAACTTGACTGGATCCTTGTGTATTGATTAGGAATAGGAGAGTATAAATGAACATGTGAATAATTCTAAAGTAGTATAGTCATGAATCACCTCTTTAGTATAGTCATGAATCACCCTCCAGCTGTTCACATGTTTATCTTGTACTCTGAATCACTAGTATTGTTTAGCTCTCTTATATATTGTATATATTTACTTACAGTCTCTCTTTCTTTTATATCATGTTATTCTTTCAGTTTCATGTATCTTACTCTCTAGCATGATATGTATTGTGCTCGCTCCTGTCCTGACTGGACCTGTTAAATTTTTTACAGAGAATGATGAGGCTCTGGTGTCTACCCATTATTGTGCATCTTAGACAATACTTGTGACTTGGACCCACTTGCAGAAGAGGATCTACCACCAGTGGTTTAGACTGCTAGCTTAGACTCTTACCATGTCTTTTTCATTGATACATTATTGTATATACTGGGAGTTTATTTTATATGATGTTTATGTAGATGTTATCTTAGACACTTCGACTTCTATCTAATTGTATCTCTGTGGATTCATTTCATTTCATATCTATCTTTTTACCGTACTCTACCTTAGATGTGATTGAGACTGTATTGCTATGTCACCTCCATTCGGAGGGTACATACTGTACAGGTACCTTATATATTGTTAGATGATTGACCTAGGACATCGTTCTACCGCCGATACTGCGGCGTAGGCTGGACGTACCCACCTCTCGTGCCCTTACTCTAGTGTGCGGGTCGTGACAAGTCCCCTCAATATATGTGACAACCCGATGTACCAAGAGCACATACAGGGAGTAGAGGTACCCCAGAACTGTGCAAGAGACTTGGATTTCCCTGAGGGCCACCACCCTCACCAAGACGATGCGGCTTCCTGCACAGGGGGTAGCACCCCTTCCGAGTCAGAGGAAGAAGATATTCCGACATTCCCTGGCGATTTCTCTATACAAGGGTATAGCGTAGAGAGTACCTGTGCCATAATCCCTTCTACCTCTACCTATGTGAAGACAGTCTTTATGGCTGACGATGATCATGAAGCGCCTTCTGACCGACAACGGCTAGAAGTGCTACAAGCCATGCTCCTGTCCTTGGTCAAGTCCGTGGACGAGATCAAAGCTTCCTTGCCAACTCAACCAGCGAGGACGCCCGGACAAACATGCTTGGGACCCGCAGTCAACGCGGACACCAACACGACCGTCCCTCCTTTGGGTGAAGATCCCTTAGCAGCATCTGTTCCTTCAGCTGCAGATGAAGCCAAGAAGGCAAGGAGGGAAGTCCAAGAGCTTCGAGCAATGTTCAATGCCCGAGACTCCTCTCGGGATCTCAGAATACAGCAGCCATATCCCATTGCATGGAGAGACGTGCCTTTTCTACCACGGTACAAGCCCTTTCATATCGATTCTTATGATGGAAAGACCTCTGCTAGTCGGTACATGACTTACTTTGAGGTCGTAACCGACCATTTGCCGCATAGTGACACCATCCTCACGCGATTATTCATCGGAGCATTGGAGGGGATCGCGTTCGAATGGTACCGCAACCTTTCCGATAACTGCATTCATTCTTTTGACGGCTTCAAACACATATTCTTGAAAAGATTTTATGAAGTGGGGCATGATGTAACGATGTCATATCTCATGGACGTCGTTCCGGGAAAGAACAAGCTAACAAGGAACTATATCGAACGGTTCCGCCAAACCGCAATGAGATTACCCCAAGGCAATCTCGATAGCTCCTTGATTAAAATTTGCCCGAAGAAGATGCTCTCTACAATTAGCCTCTAGATGGACGACGATCAGTTCAGGGATTGGATGACCTTCATCATAAATGCTACCAACGTAGAGGCAAAATTGAAGAAGGCTCGCCAGCTGGAATTACACATCCTAGACGAAGAAGATAAGGACAGTGTTCCTGGTTCCACCTCCAGTAACAACAACAGTGGCGCCATCACCAACCGGGACAATAATGACAAACAGGCCATGGTCACTGATGCGATTCCGAAGCTCGAACAAAAATAGGCGTAAGGTCCGTGGCCCAAGGTTACTTACTCATTTGAAGATAGTCATGTCAAATCTATCTTCAATATGCTCTTGTAAGGGGGTAGGATCCAGCTTCCTCCACCAAGGCGTGAACCCTGAGCGACAGAAATGAAGGACCCAATGTATTGTCACTTCCACCGCTATGTCCATCATGCCACTCATGATTGCTTCCAATTGAAGTGACACATTCAGAGGCTTATCGACTCCAAAGCTCTATCGATAGACTTTGAAGAGGTTACCGTAGCGGCAAACATGGTGTCTATTCAGTTCGGTGATTTCCCTCTAACAAGTACTACAGACGGGGCCATACCTGTCCCTCGGGCAACGATAGAGGTTACTAATCTTCCACCCGTCCGGAGCCAGACATCTGGATTGGTACCCCTACCACATCGTGAGGAGAGATCATGTAGGTGCATCCAGACTTGGTGCCCAAAGTTACCCAGGAAGTATCATCTCTTACCAGCATGAAAAACGGCAGGAAGTCTAGAGCCTGCCACACAATTTCAGCCGAAGCTGATGAAGCTGCAGCCATTGTTAGCCGGTCTGGAGTACGAGTCCAGCCTGCACGTGATAGTTCAGCCGAAGATCCTTAGTCGACAATGTTGCCTCCCTACGATGTTCCAAGGCCATTTCAGCCTCCACTGGAGGATAAGTCCAAGACAAAAAAAACCCGCTTTGACAGGCCACTCCGTAATGATGTACCTCAGGGACTGGAGAGACCTTACGACTTTGACATATTAGCACAATTGGCTAATACGCCCAGCAAAGTTTTCATTTTACGAGCTTCTAAGGCTCTCCATGGATCTTCATGTGTGCAACGGCCCAGAACCAGAATACTGGAGAGCGAGGGCGAACATAGTCAGCTACGTATATTGAAGTGCAATCCACCTCGCTATACGGTCACGGCTGTCTAGGTACATGAGGGTTTAACTACAAGCCATCAGTCTCTTAAGGTCGCGAACAAGCCTATTGTCTCAATCTTAAGCAAGTAATAACAGTTACAAGATATCAGAGCACCAAATATACAATAGTAAGGCGTCCCATACATTACATATTTGGATGATCATGAAGCTAGTCGTACAAAATATCAAGACTAGCAAGAGTTTCAGTCATACATGATCAACCATAGGATTTGTCAATCATGTTACAGCCCGTAGGCAGACAGTAAATAAAGTACAATCAAGCTAACACGTGCTCGCCGACTAAACCCCTCAAAAGAATATTTATACAATAAAGTCGGAGAACAAATGGAACCCACTCGTTGCCAGGATTACGCCTGGTGGGCACCTTCTGGCTGGAAGGGAGGTAGATCCTCTGGAGGTGCTCCGATATCTGGGCATACAAAACCAGCTGGGTCAGACCCCAAAAAGAGGAAGTGCCACAAAGGAGGCTTCACTTAGGAACTAAAACCAGCAAATAATAAATAGATATTAAAGATAATTATATATAAAGAAAACTGATAATAACAGAGCCAACAACAGTGAATTGAGTACAAAAAAACCATTCAGGTAGCCAGGTCGCAACCCTTAAACCAAACAAGGACCGAGGTTGTAATCCTTCACCTGAATAGAAACCCGTCTCAATTTCTTGTTGGTAAGGTTAAACATAACGAGCATGACACAGGGTGCAATAAGACAATAAACGAAGAGAGGACACAGAACTGCTCCGGGATCCAAGTTACAACCCTTAAACCAAATAAGGACCCGGGTTGTATCCCTTCGCCTGAACAGAACTTGGCCCCTAATCATTATTGTTAAGGTAAGCATAAATAATCATGTTATTGAAGTAACCAGGTACCGGAACAGGATAAGACTTAGACTCCATTCGACATTCACGGCCAAGCAAACAAGTACGGCTTGACACTTTAACTAACTAGGGTTATCACAGGCCTAGTTACTAGCAAGATGTAATGAGTTTATTCCAATAGGCACAAGCCCTGCAGACCATCCAGGTTATCCAGACGCAATTAGGGGATTGAATTCATGTGGGTACATTGTCTAAGAACACATGTACCTTTAAGTATCTTGAAGGGTGCCACACATGACTGTGTGATGGAAATGTGCCCTACTCGACGGCAGGCTACAGATCCCATGATGGGGCGCCCAGATAACGAGATTGCCTATATCTGGGAAATTGCTTCATGACTACTGGATTATTCTAGTTATTAGCCTTAATCAGTTTAAGTAGGTACCCCTGACCGTGGTACTCAGGGGTCCCTGCCCTAGACTTAGAATCTCATGAGGAATACTAAAGTGACTTAGATCTACATGAAATGAGCCATGGAATTCGAAAATATGAAATACTAAGGTGACTTAGAATCTCATGAGGAAGACAATGAAACAACAAAATCTGAGTTCCTCTATGAAGCAAGTTACACTTGCCTAAACCTCTCTCTGGTCGGTGGAGAGAGTTAATGCAGGAAGGAGAAGAGTAAATGAAGAAGTGAATGAAGAGAGAGAATGGATTGTTGGGATTAATAAATGATAGAGGGTGGTAGGTAGGGGTTTGCATTCCAACCCAAATCGAACCAACCAAGCCGAACCCAACCGAACCCGATGCATGCCAGAACCATGAAATGCTAACTAACTCATGCCAATGTAGAACCCAAGGCTAGCCAGTCAAGACAACTCGATCCAGGATGAATCCAAAATAAACCAAGGCAAGATTAAACCAAGAATAAGCTAAGCATGACAAGTCCAATTACGGATCGAGATTACGCACACGTATAACAAAATACGTAATATGAACTATAGGCGTTACAACTCTACCCACCTTAAAATAATTCCGTCCTCGAAATTTAATTAAGAGGCTAGAGGGGCAAGGACAAGCTATACTAATCACAGACAAGCGATACTAAGCAATCAATCAAGCAGTCATTCACGCAAGCAAGGAAATCGAGGGCATAAGGCATATGAAGATATTATACCTTACGAGTCAAACAGGCCGAGATATCGCGATCAGATATCATCCTCACGCTCCCATATTGACTCATCCAAAGAGTGATGATCCCAAGCAATACGAACTAACTTGATAGTCTTGTTCTTGAGTTTCTTCTCTCTCTGGTCCAATATAGACACGTGGCTCTCCTCATACGAAAGATTGGTACCAACAATCAATTTCGAATGATCCAGGATATGGCTCGGGTCCGGGATATACCGTCGTAATTGGGATACATGGAACACGTCATGCATCTCACGTAACGACGGCGGAAGAGCGACACGATAGGATACATCACCTACTCGCTCCAGAATATCGAATGGTCCTATACACCTAGGACTAAGCTTTTCCCGTACATCAAAAAGAATGGCACCACGGTTAGGCGAAATCCTCAGGAATACATGGTCGTCGACAAAAAATTCAAAGGGACGCCGATGAGAATCGGCCCAATGGCGCTGGCGATCTTGTGCAATGCGAAGATGATCTATGACTCTTCTGACCACCTCAACTGTCTGAGTAATCAATTCCGGTCCGAGCATCTGCCTCTTACCAACATCATCCCAGGCTAGAGAGTATCTGTACTTTCTACCATATAGTGCCTCGAACGGTGCCATCTGGATTCTGGCCTGGAAACTGTTATTGTACGAGAACTCCACCAGGTGCCGGTGATCTTCCTACGAACCACCGAAGTCCAGTATACAAGATCTCAACATATCTTCCAAGGTTCGTATGGTACGCTCTGACTGACCATCTGTTTGCAGATGATAAGCTGAGCTGAACTAGAGGTGAGTTCCCAAACTCTCTTACAGACTGTGCCAAAAGTGAAAAATAAACCTTGAATCTCTGTCCGAGGTGATACTGACTGGTACACCATAAAATCTGACGATCTGCCTGAGGTACAACACTGCTAGCTGAGCCATCGACTGACCAACTCTAAATAGGAGAAAGTGAGCCACCTTCATGAGCCTGTCGGCTATAATCCAGATAGCATCTCTACCGGCCGGGGACCTAGGTAGTCCATTCACAAAATCCGTGGTTATATGCTCTCATTTTCATTCTGGAATTGGCAAGGGATGAAGAAGTCCAGCTGGCCTCAGATGTTTAGCTTTAACTTGTTGGTAAACCAAACATCGAGAGACAAACCGAGCTATCTCCCTCTTCATGCCATTCTACCAAAAGTGCTGACGGATATCACTGTATATCTTTGTGCCACCGGGATGAACGGAATACTGCGAATTGTGAGCTTCTTCCATGATCTTCTGTCTGATATCTCTACTGGGTACACAAAGACGCCTCCCATTTCATAGTGTACCGTCCTCATGGATAAATAGCTATGGTCTTCGTCCTGCTACACATTCTGCCCTAAGTCGATAAAGCTTAGAATCTGCTGACTGAGCTAACTTGATCCTCTCACCTATACTGAATTGAACTAGCATGCTGGCCATCAATGCCACACTGGTAGGAAGGAGAACTTCTATACCCATCTTCTGAAGATATGATAATAACTCTGGCTGTGCTGTAAGGAAATAAACTTCGACTCTTCTACTCAACGCATCTGCAACAACGTTGGCCTTTCCAGAATGATACTGTAGGTTGACATCATAATCCACAAGTAGCTCTAGCCACTTCCTCTAACGCATGTTAAGATCCTTCTGGGTGAAAACATACTTCAGGCTCTTGTGGTCGGTGAAAATCTCCACCCGATCTCTATACAAGTAGTGTCTCTAGAGCTTAAGTGCAAACACTACTGCTGCCAATTCCAAGTTATGGGTTGGGTAATTCCTTTCATGATCATGAAGTTGACGTAACGTTTACGCTATTACCTTCCCATGCTGTATCAAAACACATCCCAAACCTCTGCCTAAAGTATCACAATACACTGAAAATCCTTCGGTCCCATCTAGAAGCGTGAGAATGGGTACCGTCATTAAGCCTCGCTTCAACTTCTCAAAAGAATCCTGACACTGTGCTGTCGAAGCAAACTGCACATCCTTGCGGGTCAACTGGATTAATGGCGCTGAAATTCGAGCAAAATCTAAAACAAATCGTCGGTAATAGACGGCCAAGCCAAGAAAGCTGCGAACTTTCGCCACTGTGCTAGGTACTGGCCTTGTCTTAATGGCCACGATCTTCTGGGGATCCACTTCTACTCCTCCTCTGGTGATGATATGACCCAAGTATAAAATACGATCGAGCCAGAAGTTGCATTTACTGAACTTGGCATATAACTGGGGCTCTCTGAGAATCTGGAGGACAACCCTTTGATGCTGCTCATGCTCTGCTACACTCTTGCTATAGACTAGGATGTCGTCTAGGAACACAATCATGAACTGATCCAAGTATGGCATGAAGATACGATTCATGAGGTCCATGAATATAGCTGGCGCATTGGTCGCTTTAAATGGCATAACAAGGAACTCTCAATACCCATATCTAGATCTGAAAGCTGTCTTCGAAATGTCCTGCTCTCTGACTCTGATCTGATGGTATCCTGACCGTAAATCAATCTTCCAGAATACTGCTGCCCCTTGAGTTGATCAAACAAGTCATTTATCCTCGGAAGAGGGTATCTATTCTTGATTGTCACTGAATTCAAGCTATGATAATCTACACATAACCTGGATGTACCATCCTTCTTTTTCACAAGAAGCATCGGGGCTCCCCAAGGCGATCCACTAGTATGAATGAATTCCTTGGTTCTGAGTTCTTCAATCATCTTGTACAATATCTCTAACTCTGACGGTGCCATCCTGTAGACTCTCTCTGACATGGGGGCTATCCCTGGGATCAATTCGATAGTAAACTCGATCTCTCGTTTTGGCGACATTCCTGGAAGCTCTTCTGGGAAAACATCTGGAAACTCCTCGACTATCCGGGGTAGCTTTACTACTGCTATTGCCATCTGCAATACCGGAGGAGAGGTTAAACTTTGCCTCGGGAAAAGGTAAACTCTGGCTCGACTGGAATGCTAAAAACAACCCTGCCAATATGGCAGTCTATCCTAGCATACTAATTCTTTAACCAATCCATCCCTAAGACCACATCATAATCGGCCTTTGGGAACTCTATCAATCTAGCGAAGAATTCTCTATCGCTAACTACAATCCGACACGAGGAAAATACTTTATCTACTCCCACAAGACCGTTACCAGTAAGTATATTGAGCCTTTCTGATAATGACTCAGGCTCCAGTACTATCCGTGTCGCGAATCGTGCAGACATGAATGAATGCGATGCACCAGAATCAAATAATACTGATGCTTGAGAGGAGTTAACGAGAATAGTACCTGCCACTACCTCCCCTGGTGCCAATCCTTCTTCTTCGATAGTCAAAGCCAGCACTTGACCATGTCCTCTGGGTACGGGTCCCCTCTACTAAAAACTTTTCTGGTGATTCTGGGTCTGAGCTTGGACTTGGGCATACTGCTGCAGTCTCTACTGCTGGAATGCCTGGGCCTGAGGCGACAAGGGCCTCAAAAATGGGTACTGCTGCTGTTGCTGGACTGATACTTGAACTGGTCCCCTAACCGAGGGACTAGAGAAGGTTGACGAAGATGAACTCCCTCTGTTCGGACAGTTCCCAGCCCTGTGGTCCGGGACACGACAAACCAAGCACAAACCCTATGCTCTACGACACTCTGATACCACATGTCTTGGCTTCCCGCGGTGTGAACATCCCACTGCGGAAGAGTGCTTCTGCTTCTGCTACTGAGGGTTCGTCGGGGTTGAATATTGAACCGACGTCACTGAGGCCACCCGCCTCGGAGCTTCAATGGTCAAAGTCATGGCAGCCGGGGCTGGTGCTGAAGACTGATTCATCTAGCTGTAGGATCGCTTTCGACCCCCGGTCCTGTCCACGATCCTCTGGGAGGTATACTCATGCCTCCTTACTGCTCTCAATACTGCATCAAAAGTCTGATGCTCAAACTGCTCTACTGCTAATAAAATATCCAGGTAGAGTCCCTGCTGGAACCGCTGGGACCTGTCGAACTTGGTTGCTACCAAGGTGGGAGCAAACCGACTAAGTCTTGAAAACTCGGCCGCATATCCGTCGACCGTCCTGCCCATTTACTTCAGATTGGTGAACCTCATCTGTAGATCGTACCGAGCTACAGCATCAAAGTACTTGGTTTGGAATCTCTCACGAAATACTGCCCAAGCAATATGTGCCACTAATCCAACGGCCTGTGCCGCCCACCAGTTGTAGGCCAGATCCAATAACTGCAGGCACACTACAGCCACCTTTTCGTCCTTGGGGGTCCTGGCTGCTTCTATAATAACCTCTGTATCCTGAAGCCAAGCGTCTGCGGCAATAGCATCTTCACTGTCGTCGAAGAAGGGAGGGTTCAAGCGCTTGAAGCTGTTGGCCGTACTGTTCTCATAGTGTCCATTCTGCCTAGAGCATCTGTCGCTGCCTGGTACAGGACGTCGTCTCGACGATCTTAAGAAGCTAACAATGTCCTGATGAGACCCACCAAGGTGCCATCATCAGGCTCGAAAGGCTGGACTAGCTGGACCGATGGCTCTTGGCCCCCAGTAGGCATGACTATGGAGGCTACTCCTGAATGCTGGGCTTGATCTCTGGGTTGCTGCTGGTCCACGAGAGGTGCTCCGCCTTACCGATCGGTAGGACCAGGAACAATGTCGCTGAAGAAGACGACATAAGGAACAATAAGGAAGGACCATGACAGATCAAAGATACAAGCATGTGATCAGGTCAAGAATCCAAGGATTTAGAGGATACGAGCAGAGATCAAGGGTGAGTACTGATTGAGACATCTATTCGGTAAACCCTCACATATCTTGATTTACAAGACCTACATGGGTTACCACTTAAACCATGTAACGCTCTAGAACCAGAATACTGGAGAGTGAGGGCGAACATAGCCAGCTACGTTTATTGAAGTGCAATCCACCTCGCTATACGATCACGACTGTCTAGGTACATGAGGGTTTAACTATAAGCCATCAGTCTCTTAAGGTCGCGAACAAGCCTATTGTCTCAATCTCAAGCAAGTAATAACAGTTACAAGATATCAGAGAACCAAATATACAATAGTAAGGCGTCCTATACGTTACATATTTGGAGGATCATAAAGCTAGTCATACAAAATGTCAAGAATAGCAAGAGTTTCAGTCATACATAATCAACCCTAGGATTTGTCAATCATGTTACAGCCCGTAGGCAGACAGTAAATAAAGTACAATCGAGCTAACACGTGCTCGTTGGCTAAATGCCTCAAAAGAATATTTATACAATAAAGTGTAAGAACAAAAGGAACCCACTCGTTGCCAGGGTTAGCCTGGTGGTCACCATCTGGCAGGAAGAGAGGTAGATCCTCTGGAGCTGCTCTGATATCTGGCCATACAAAACCAGCTGGGTCAGACCCCGGAAAGAGCAAGTGCCACAAATGAGACTTCACTTAGGAACTAAAACCAGCATATAATAAATGGATATTAAAGATAATTATATATAAAAAAAACTGATAATAACAGAGCAACAACAATGAATTGAGTACCAGAAAACCATTCAGGTAGCCAGGTCGCAACCCTTAAACCAAACAAGGACCGGGGTTGTAACCCTTCATCTAAATAGAAATCTATCTCAATTTCTTGTTGGTAAGGTTAAACATGACGAGCATGACACATGGTGCAATAAGACAATAAACGAAGAGACGACACAGAACTGCTCCGGGATCCAGGTTACAACCCTTAAACAAAACAAGGACCGAAGTTGTAACCCTTCGCCAGAACAGAACTTGGCCCCTGATCATTATTGTTAAGGTAAGCATAAATAATCATGTTATTGAAGTAACCCAGTAACGGAACAGGACAAGACATGGACTCCATTCAACATTCACGGCCAAGCAAACAAGTACGGCTTGACACTTTAACTAACTAGGGTTATCACAGGCCTAGTTACTAGCAAGATGCAATGAGATTATTCCAACAGCCACAAGCCCTGCAGACCATCCAGGTTATCCAGACGCAATTAGGAGATTGAATTCATGTGGGTACATTGTCCAAGAACACATGTACCCTTAAGTAGCTTAAAGGGTGCCACACATGACTGTGTGCTGGAAATGTGCCCTACTCGACGGCAGGCTACAGATCCCATGATGGAGCGCCCAAATAACGGGATTACCTGTAGCTGAGAAATCTCTTCATGACTATTAGATTATTCTAGTTATTAGCCTTAATCAGTTTAAGTAGGTACCCCTGACCGTGGTACTCAGGGGTCCCTGCCCTAGACATGATGCAAGACAATACTAGTTTACTTGTACAAACACAATCGTCCATGGTGTCCATACCATTCATTCTGGTTATGCCATTCTTGTCATGCCATACTAGCCGTTGTTGTAGAAGCATAAAAAATGATCCATGCGGCTAGGAAATCTCATGCGGCTCAGAAAGCCCATGCGGCTCAGAGAGTCATGTGGCACAAGGGACTATGCGGCCCAAGACATCCCATGCGGCTCAGAAGACACGTGGCGTAACAGTGTTCCCCTCCGACCTATGCTGCATTAATTACTGTGACGGCTGACAACTCTGAAAAAAGTGACAGCCCTGACACAAGAGAGGCAATTATGACTCTGTCATAATGACAGACCCCTAGGAAAGAGAAAGAGATCTCTGACACAATCCCCCGAGATCCATAAAAATACCACGTGGCCTTGCCACGTGGGCGTTCGTATGCGGCTCGGGCAAAGACTTCTTATGCGGTTCAGAATGAAGCCGTCCTATGCGGCTCAGGCCGAAACAGTCTCATGCGGCTCAAGCAGATGCCTTCCCATGCGGTTCAAGAGGACCATTTCCATGCGGCCGAGGCGGATGCATCCATATGCGGCTCGCAATGATCATCTCCATACGGTTTAGGGGTTCGAAGGAGGGAAGCCACTACCTGAGCAGCCATGACACGTGGCCCTAACCTTATGCGGCCCAAAATCTTATGCGGCTCAATCGTCATGTGTTTCAGATCCCAGTGGCTCCTAGGACACGTGTTCTAAGCCGATCAATCTTCCAGATTTATTGCAATCAGAGATTGGGTCAAATCTCGATAATCTGGGACACGTGGCAGGAGAATAAATCAAATTTATTCGCAGACATCAGAAGATCATTATGAGGAAGATTTATTCCAATCAGTATTAATTGCTAATGAGATTTGGTGTAATCTATACTTAATGGTCTGGATTCGTCACAATCAAAACGGATGGCCTAGATTGACCAATCCATAAGCTGCCGCCATATCCAAGAAGTAATCATTTACAACCCTAATGATCACATCTCATTCCTATAAATAGCAGGGTGCCATTCCCCTGCGAGAAGGGAGACACAGACAGAGAGATACATAGAAGAGTACATATATAGAGAGAAAGAGCACCAGAATATTTGGAGAGGAGAAGCAGAGAGAGCAAAGAGAGCATTTCTTCCAACGCCAAGCAATCTTCTGGAGCCAAGGATGCATACCGATCGTCCAAGGAGTAAGGCAGAGCTGCCGTCGCTTTTCCGAGCCTCTATTATCACCCCCCAGAATCTAAAATAAACAATTGTACTTAGATTGCTGTACCTAGGTTTTCGTCCCTAGGCTTTCTTTGTACAAGCGAGTTTGTAATGTGAAGTAAAAGTCCGGTCCTCCGATAATTGTTCTGTTCTTTTATATTTTATGGCAAACATGATGGCGACTATGTTGGGGACAAACTTCTCCACGGCTGAGGAGTTGGTGATGCAATCGGATGCAGCCAAGCTTGGCTCCACGCAACAGAAGATGGTCGCCCGGTTCGACCAACAGGCGTTCGAAGAAATGCTCTCCGACAAGAGCGCTGGCCCGGTCCAGAAGCGAGCCCGCACAAAGAAGGCCCGTAAGGAGTGGAGACCCCGATCCTTCGTTCCTACTGAAGCTCTTGCAGAGATACCCTCTGTCGCTAAAAATGGCAGAGAAGACTCTCTTGCGGCCCCACTTCAGACCGTAGACAACTTTGTTGTTCCCAAGTCCGGCAGAAGAAAATATTATGATGCTGGACTTGCAGGGGCAAAGAGGAACTCTATGCGATCCGAGCCGCATAAGGGTTCTAGCCGCATGGAGAAAGCCTATGTGGTTACATCCGCCAGCCGCAGGAAGAAAACTCACGCGGCCACATCTGTCAGCCGCATAGCTTATGCGGCTACAGTTGCCAACCGCATGGACGAAGCTTATGCGGTTACTTAAGTCAATCGCTTGCAGAGAACCCATGCGGCCACAATTGTCAACCGTATGCGACCAGCCTGCACGGTCGTGACTCCTAGTCGCACAAGGACAACCCATCCGACAGCTAAAGACAGCCGCATGTAGACAGCCTGCACGGTTCCCAATCTTAGCCGCATAGCGTCTATTCTACGCTTCTCTCAATCAGTCTTCGACCGTCTCTCATGCGGTCCTGACCATAATGGTTCTCTGGATGATAAACCAGACTCTGTGGTATCCAACTTGGACTCTTCCTATTACGCACCCATAAGTGCTAAAAGGAAGAAGTCTAGGGCAGCGCGGGCTCGCCAAGCCCAGTCAGCTGCCCCAACCTCTGACTATCGGAGCGTCCCAATGATTGTCACGCGGGCATCTAATGGAAAGTTGTATAAGGCTACTCGTACCCTGCCTCCTACGGCCAATGGGCGGGATAGTCATCAAGCATCTCCCAGTAATAAGCAAAGGCAAGTGTACGAGCTACCTTCGAATCAGGGAGCAGGCGGGAGGCCTACACACTCGCATGCCCAGAATTCCCGAGCCAGCAAGGCATGTGACTTGTGTGAGGCCATCCTCCACAAACGCAAGGAAAGAGAAGATGCATCGAAGTGCAAAGAGTCCTCCCACGGACGTCACTGTACCCAAGTCATCGTCAACTGCTGCTGCAATAGCACGACGATGCAAAAAGACCGGCAGTCTGTCTTTCAAAGACTGCAATAGCCATCTTCAGAAGACGAGGCACTACCCGTCGTCTCCTGCCACTCTGCTCGAAAAGTCCCCGCTGATGGAAGGGGGAAGAAGATGAATGTTCCCAGCCCGAAGATCTCAACTACTGCGACTAAAAGACTATCGTCTAAGCGGGTGCCCACCACCAGAGTTTTCCAAGGCACCCGTTCAAAGACGAAATCTGCTACAATGGAAGATTCATCATCTACATCACTGGGGGTCTCTGGAACTGGGGGTAGCACCCCTCCGAACATCTACAATAATCCGATGTTACAAGGAGACGAGCCCGAGGAAACAACTCTCCCATCAGATACAGCCGAGGCCGGCGTCCCCGAGGACGTCCACGACTCTCAAGATGAAGCAAGCTCTGAAGCCGGGGGTACTATTCCCTCCGAGTCCGAACCAGAAGAGAATATTCCCACATATCTCGATGACTTCTCGGTACATGGGTATGACTCGGAGGATACATCCTCCACCGTCCCTTCCGTTTCTCATCATATAAGGACGGTGTTCATGACGGACAACAATCAAAGTGGTTCCAGTGATCGCCAGTACATCGACACTTTGGAGGCCATACTACAGGCCTTGGTCAAGTCTGTAGATGAAATCAAAGCGGCTCTTCCAACTTTGCAAAGAAGAACACCTGGCCAAACAAGCACGGGTCCCGCGGTCAATGCGGACTCGAACTCAGCGGCATCGAACCCGTGCAACAATCCTCCCGAAATAACGGCTCCTACCGCTGCAGATGATGCCAGGGAAGCAAGAAGAGAGGTCCAGGAGCTCCGAGCCATGTTTCACGCCCGAGAAAACTCTTAAGACCTCAGAATACGGCAACCATACCCGGCTGCATGGAGGAATGTTCCCTTCCCACCAAGATATAAGCCGTTCAACATCAATCCCTATGATGGCAAGACGTCTGCGAGTCGGTACATCACTTACTTCGAGGTCACCACCGATCATCTGCCCCACGACGATGCCATCCTCACACGATTATTCTTCGGGGCATTAGAAGGGGTCGCCTTCGACTGGTACCGCAACTTGCCGGACAACTGCATCCACTCCTTCGCCGACTTCAAGTGCATGTTCTTGGAGAGATTCTACGAAGTAGGGCAGGACATCACCATGTCCACCTTTATGGACGTCGTCCAAGGGGAGTAGGAGCTGACAAGGAACTACATTGAGCGGTTCTGCCAAACCGCCATGAAGCTGCCCTCCGGAAATCCTTATTCCTCCTTGATTGAAATTTGCCAAAAGAGACTGCTTCCAACGATCAACCTCTGGATGGGCGAAAGTCAATTCAAGGATTGGAAGACGTTCATCATCAGCACCACAAGCGCGAAAGAACGATTGAAGAAGGCTCGCCAATTGGGGTTGCACATTTCGGACGGAGAGAATAAGGACAAACGTCCTAACACCAACAACGACAATAGGGTAATTCCTCCAACAATCGAGACAGCAGGGGCAAGCAGGCTGTGGTGGCCGACACGGCACAAAAACCTGAGCCAAAACCAGCAGACAAAAAATGGCCGCAGATCACGTACTCTTTCGAAGACGGTCACGTCAAGCCCATCTTGGATATGCTCATACAAGGGGACAGAATTCAGCTTCCTCCACCAAGATGGAAACTGCGGCCGATAGAGATGGAGAATCCAAAGTACTGCCATTATCATCGCTACGTCCACCATGCTACACACGACTGCTACCAGCTGAAACGATACATCCAAAACCTCATCGATTCGAACGCTTTGGCCATCGATTTCGAAGAGGTAACGGTGGCAGCCAATATGGTGTCGGTACAATTCGGCAGCTTCCTTCCAGCGGAAACTCAAGACGGGGTGGTCCCCATCCCTCTGGCGACAATGGAGATTGCTAATCGTCTACCTCCCCGAGATTAGGCTGCTGGTCTAGTGCCCCTCACCATATCACGAGGGGAGGTCATATGGATCCATCCAGATTTGGTATCGGAAGTGACTCGGCCCATATCATCGTCTACATATAAGAAAAAAAGTAGAAAAGTCAGATTCTGCCACACAATCTCGGCAGATATCGAAGAAGCTACAGCCATCATCACACGGTCTGGAGCGTAATCCTAACCTGTGGTTGACAACCCAGATGAAAATCAGCAACCTACTACAACTGATGCTCCAGGACTGGCTCAGCCTTCGACGACCGACAAGCCTAGGCCGAGGGAGACTCGTTTTGACAAATCCCTCCGAAAAGAGGCATCACAGGGGCTGGAGAAGCCCTACAACTTTGATATATTAGTGCAGTTGGCCAACACACCGGCCAAGTTATCATTATACGAGCTCCCGAGACTCTCCAAGGATGTTCGTGCAGCTTTGAGCGATGTACTCCAAAATGCCGATGCGTACCTGGCTCTGGTCAACCTCACGGGAGAAAACCCGCCTACAGATCTCCAAGACAGCGCCTGTACGGGAGCAATGCCCAACATTGTCTTCACTCCGCAGGACATGCTCATCAAAACCAACCTACATGATCGCCCGCTATACTACACGGGATACATCGGCGACGTGAAGGTGGATCGGATGCACATAGATCCTGGCTCTTCCATAAGCATCATCCCGAAGGGTTTGCTACATCATCTCCGCATCATAATGCATCGCCTGACACCCACAAGCACCGCCATCAGCGATTTTAATTCGGGCAGGAGCTACCCAATCGGGAAGATTCGTCTGAAGTGTCAGATTGACGATCTCCAATTCGAAGTCACCTGCTACGTCATAGATGCAGACACTTCTTACAACATCCTCTTGGGCTGCCCATGGATACACGATTACATGATCGTGCCTTCCACGCTACACCAGTGCTTCAAATATGTCGACAAATACGGCTTCGTGAGGACAGAATTTGCTGATATCGATCCCTTCAAAGGGGTCGAATCCTACTACTCAGACTCCTGCCTATACGAAAAGTCAAAGAGGCACCTTGATGAAGGATATGTACAAGCTCATACCGAGACAGCTACAGGATCAGAAGAACCTCTGACGATCCACCTCCAAGCTCGCAAACCGGGCAGGTCCGCACCCCTTACTGCCACTCTGCAGAAGGACGCGATCAGCCTCTCGGCACAGGAGAAGCAGATGATAATCCGGCTGCCAAGGTCCGGCCAAGTGCCGAGACCTACAATGGGGCCACTAACAATCAGACTGTCGAGAGTCGGTCAACCCCAAACGGAGAAGCTCAATCCCTCCGATAGGCTACTGACGATACGCCTTCCCAAGAAGGGTCGTCACCCCGATGCAAGATCTGACACTTCTAGCGAACCAGCCACTCCTCGCTCCACATCAAATGCCAACTGGAGGTCGCTAGACTGCCAACAACTCCACCCTCTGTCCATCAGCTGAACCTCTGACGATCAAGCTACCCAGGTCGTCCCCTCAGTCTTCACTTACACAGGGGTAGCCGAAGAGGAACCGGAGCTAGCCAAGTATGTGGCCGCCCACACTGATGTTCCCCCCGCTGATGATGTAATCCCCCTAGAAAAGATACCTTACTTCATCAATAAAGGGTTATCTTTGAACTACATCGAGCTCAATAAGCTATGTACAATGTATGCTATGGAACACGGTATAGGCACTCATCTACACACACAGGTGACAAATATGTACACCGCAATCCAGCTTACTCCAGTAGAAGATGCTTACCGAATAATCGAGGGAGGGGACCATCCAATCATCTTCGGCCGGAAGGACGACCCGCATCCCTTCACCATAGAGAAAGCCGACCTCGGGTCAGATGCCGGAAGACTGCCTCTGTATCTTTATATCCCCCAATACAAATATCTCATGCAGAAACAGGGGTATGATCTGGAGACGACGCCAGGTTTGAACTACGGCACTGGGCGATGATTACCTTTGAAGCCGCCAGTCCCGACGGGCAAACCACGGGACTACTATAACAAAACTCGATGCAGGTTAGGGTATGTAACGCCTACTACGACCCCTGAGATTTCAGATGAAGAATGCGACTGGCAGTCACATTCAACCGGGTCACCAACTTCTGACTCGGATACCAACATCGGAGACGTGTTCAGACAAGTCTTGTCAGTCAACATGGCATTCGCCGACGCTTACGAAGAAGACGAAGACATCCCCGAGATCCTCGAGCTAGAACAGTGGGCCCAGCAATTGGATGCACAATAGGAAAAATGGTTCGAACTGAGAGAACCTCCTACTGAAGATGAAGTCATACAGGTTGACCTCGGCAGCGAATCTTCTACAAAACCAATTTTCGTCAGTAAAAGCCTAACAGACGAAGAGCGGGAGTCGCTGCTAGAACTTGTCAGAGAGTACATTAATGTGTTCGCCTGGAGCTATGAAGACATGCCAGGGTTAAATCTCGACATTGCCCTTCACAAACTCAACATTCGGCCGGATGCGAAGCCATTCAAGCAACAACAGCGACGCTTTCGCCCATGCATCATGGACGCGATCGAAGCCGAAGTCAACAAACTGATAGCCCACGGCTTCATTTGTGAGGAGCAACATCCTGATTGGGTCGCCAATATAGTACCCGTCCTCAAGAAGAATGGAAAGATTCGAATCTGTATCGACTTCCGCAATCTGAACGAGGCGTGCCCCAAAGATGAATTTCTCCTTCCTATCACAGACATCATGATCGACAATACCTGCGGCTTCGAACGTATGTCATTCATGGATGGCTTCTCGGGGTACAACCAAATCAAAATGTCTCCTAACGACGAAAAGCATACATCATTTCGAACACCAATTGGCACGTACTGCTACACAGTCATGCCTTTCGGTTTAAAGAATACCGGTGCCACATATCAAAGAGCCATGAACATCATCTTGAGAGACCACTTACGCAAGACAGTGGAGTGCCATGTTGACGATATAGCCGTTAAGAGTCGCTTCAAGGGAGACCATCTGCAGGATCTAAGGACGGTATTCGATCTAATACGAGCGCACAATTTGAAAATGAACCCTACGAAGTCCTTTCTGGACGTATCCAGCGAGAAGTTCATGGGATTCATCATCACTGCACAGGGTATCCATGTAGACCCTGAGAAGATGAAAGCAATCATGGAGATGGGTCCCCCGAGAAATCTCCGCGAACTCAGAGGCCTTCAAGGGAGGCTAGCTTACATCAGGAGGTTCATTTCCAACCTCTTCGGGCAATGTCGACCATTCACCCATCTCATGAAAAAAGGCGTCTCATTCGTATGGGATGAAGAATGGCAGTGCGCCTTCGACAGCATCAAAGAATATTTGTCGAACCCTCCAGTCCTGGTGGCTCCGGTTTCTGGAAAACCATTTCTGCTCTATATACGAGCAATAGAACACTCCCTCGGGGCTCTACTGGCACAAACTAACGATACAGGCCATGAGCAAGCCATATATTATCTCAGCCGAATAATGATTGGGCCAGAGCACCGATGCACCGCTGTGGAGAAGGAATGCCTTGCCCTGGTGTTCGCCATTCAGAAAACACGGTACTATGTCACCGGACAAACGATACATGTGATCTCACGAGTCAATCCTCTCAGGGTCCTCACGACTAAACCAGGGGCACTCAGCTCTCGCCTCGCTACATGGGCAATATTGCTGTCCCCTTACCATATGATCTTTGTCCCACAAAAGACAGTCAAAGGTCAAGCCCTGGCAGACTTCTTAGCAGCCCACCCAGGCTCGGAGTCCTCCAGAATATATGAAGAGATCCCAGATGAGGTCGTCGACTCGCATGCAACCTCTCACGATGATATATGGCGAATGTTCTTCGACAGTGCTTCGAGGACCGGACCTAAAGGCAATATCGTCGTCGGAGTCGGGGTAGTGCTGGTCTCCCCTTCCGGATTGGTGATTAATCGTGCTTATTCCCTCACAGAACCCTGCTCTAACAATGTGGCGGGGTACAACGCTCTGGTCATTGGCCTCCAACTTGTAAGAGAGCTGGGGGTAGAATACCTTGAAGCATACGGCGATTCCCAACTAATCGTCAATCAGATCCGGGGCTCATATGAGGTCCGCCACGAAGACATGATCCCTTATCACCAAATAGCGATTTACATTATCTCGTCGTTCGAGGGGTTCTTCATCGAACATGTCCCCAGACTCCAAAATATCGAAGATGATGCCAAAGCTGGTCTTGCTGCTTCCCTAGCAGTTCTAAACTATGATCGCCAATCAGTGGATGTGATAGGCCACGAACTGGTCTATCCCAAGAACAATGTATAATTCGTGGCGAGTTATTCCGCCCAGATGATCGATGATGCCCCAGACTGGAGACAACCATTCATCGACTTCGTCGTCTACGACATCCTGCCCGAGAACCCAAAGGAAGCCACTTCCATCAGACGGCGTTCTCTCAGATTCTTCTACGATATAGAGACGAAAATACTGTATCGCCGCTCCTATGACGGATTACTGCTTCGGTGTCTGTCAAACGCAGAAGCCAAAGAAGCCGTACGAGAAGCTCATGACGGTGTCTGCGGGGCCCATCAGCCTGGCCCTAAATTACAAGACCGTCTCCGCCGAATGGGCTACTACTGGCCCACAATGGTAGCAGATGCGATAGACTATGCAAGAAAATACAAAGCCTGCCAAGTCCACGCAGACCTCATTCACCAACCATCCGAATTTCTACATCCGATAGTGGCGTCCTTGCCATTCGAAGCATGGGGAATGGATATCATTGGTCCAATCACCCTACCTTCCTTCCGAGGAAATCGCTTCATACTTGCGATCACTGATTACTTCTCCAAATGGGCAAAAGCTGTCCCACTCATAGAAGTCAAGACTTCAAACGTGATCAGCTTCCTTGAGCATCACGTCATCTGCCGCTTTGGACTGCCCTGAAGGATCATCCATGATAATGGTCCGCAGTTTGCAAGCCACGCTTTCTATCGGTTTTGCGATAAGCACCATATTCAGAATATTGCTTCGATACCGTACAACCCGGCAGCGAACGGGTTGGCCGAGGCATTCAACAAAACAATCATCAAACTCCTCAAAAAGTTTGTCTCCTCCAACAAACGCGACTGGAATGAGAAGCTCGGCGAGTGTTTATGGGCGTACCGTACTACAGTCCGAACAGCTACCGGGAACACACCCTTCTCTCTAGTATACGGGAGTGAGGCAGTTCTCCCATTAGAGACTCAAATACCCTCACTCCGCGTCGCCTTCACTTATCAATTGACGACGGATGACAACTACCGGCATCGACTACAAGAGTTGGAGGCCTTAGATGAAAAGTGCCTCCTAGCTGAGCAAAGGATCGACCTATACCAAGCACGCATCTCAGGAGCCTTCAACAAGAAGGTCAAAATCAGAACATTCCAAGTGGGCGATCTTGTTCTGGCAGTCCGGAGGCCAATGGTCATGACTCACAAGACCGCCGGCAAGTTCCAGCAAAAATGGGATGGTCCATTTGTCATCGAGGCCGTGTTCTCCAACGGTGCTTACCGCCTCGCTAAGCAAAACGGAGACTTGCTCATGTTGCCCGTCAACGGCAAGTTCCTGAAGAAATATTATGTCTAAACAACATTCTCCAGATTATTGAGTCACGTATCCGCTGGTACCACTGAACTCACCCTCATAGTTTTCCAGATTTTTGAGTCATGTACCCGCTGGTATCGCTGAATTCACGCTCACCATTCTCCAGATTATTGAGTCACGTACCCGCTGGTACCTCTGAACTCACCATCATAGTTTTCCAGATTTTTGAGTCATGTACCCGCTGGTACCGTTGAATTCACGCTCACCATTCTCCAGATTCTCGAGTCATGTACCTACTGGTACCTCTGAACTCATATCTCGGTCACTCTTTCAGGTAGCAAGTCATGTATGATCATACCTCTGAACTTTTTTCTTGAAGGAGATCCTCCCTCATGATCTAATACCCGCACTCCCAGTGCACAAAAAGGGTAATCGATCCACAAATTTCCAAAACGACTATGTCCTTATTACCTCTGAGTCGTTCCACTTCCGCCAAAAACAAATCACCCCTTACATAGAACTTCCATGTCCTCATTACCTCTGAGTCGTTCTATGTACCCTCCTTCATTAAGCCCACTCATGTCACGTCCTCATTACCTCTGAATGGGAAGGCTCCGTCGAAGAAACCTTCATACTTGCCATGTCGTCATTACCTCTGAGTAAGTATGATAATCCCCTTTCGACCTATTATCTGTACCCACAACCGGAGTACGCCAAGGGTAATAGGTCCACAAATGTCCTCTGTTGACCACAAATGTCCTCTATTGACCACAAATGTCCTCTGTTGACCACAAATGTCCTCGATTGACCATAAATGTCCTCTGTTAACCACCAATATCCTTCGTCGAGTTCATTCCTGCCATGTCCTCATTACCTCTGAGTAGGAAGACTCTACGTTTAAAACAAAAAAACTTTCCTACTTGCCATGTCCTCATTACCTCTGAGCAAGTATGTCGGTTTCCCTTCATCTTATTATCCGTATCCTAAACCAGGGTATGCCAAGGATAATAGGCCCACAAATATCCTCAGCTAAATTTCTTAGCACAAACCGACCATCTCATCATGCCCTAGGAGCCCAGCTGCTCTATGGCATTCCTTTTTCCAATACCAAGAGCACCCATGACCACTTTGCCATGGCTGCTTCAGGTATCCTGACCAAAACTTGTTATTTGTACCTAAAACCAAGGTATGCCATGGGTAACAGGTCCACAAATATATACCCTATGCGGGGGAGAATATCACCGCAATATTGCAGGTACAACAAACAAATACACATGAAAGGTAGAAGGGAAAGTACTCTTTATTTGAAGGAAGAAAAAAGTGTTACATATTTCGGGATCACGTCCCTTTCAGAAAGAAAAAAAACAAAAAACAAAACAAGAGGCCGACTACAACTCAGCATTACACAATTCCTGGAGCCGGTTTCTCACTGAGGTGGTCCCCCGCTCAATCCGTCATCGAGCCCGACGCTCGGTCTCCTGGAATAACTGTTTCCCATTATCCAAGCCCAAGAGCGCCTGGCAGTCGTCTTCCAATTTCTTCAGGGCAGTCTCCAGGTCAGTCGAAGCCTGATTAACCCCGTCAGCCTCCTGAACAATTAGCCCCCTGCTATTTCGGGCAGCCTCAAGTTCAGACTCCAAGAAAGTCAACTTTTTCTGAAGCGCAAGGATCTGCTCCCGCGTCTCAGTAATCTCACGAGAGACAGATTCCTCCCGAGCCGTGAAGTTTTCATTCGCATAACTCAGTTGATCATACCGATCAGATAAATCGCTGAGATCCTTCAGTATGGCCGATCTGGTCTTATCTCGAGCAGCCCTGGTTCTCTCTATAACAGTAATAAGAGAACCCCGCTCCTCGTTTATAACAACAGACAGATCAGCCTGCCGCAATACTCGAAGCTCGGCCACCAGCTGATCAGCCTCTAATAATTTTGCCTCCAGAAGCGAAGCCATCCCTGCATCACCAGGAAGATTCCTAAGGATATTAATTTGACCCTGGGCGCATTGCCGGGCCAAGGTGAATGAGGTCCCTCTTTCCACAGCAGCCTCGATTCCCTTCTTCAAATGACGATAAAAACTGGCAACCACATCCTGTAACGCGTCGTCCAGAACTTCAACAGAAGATGGCGTCAGAGGAAGCAGAGACGGCAACGTCGGAGAAGTAACGCTGGGGCTTGCCACCAGGGGGACAGAGTCTGAGTAGAACGATGCATGAATGGCGACTAACTCATCTTCCGCCGCCCGGAGAGCTCGGACACTCGGTAGAGCAGAAAGGTCTATCCTCGGGGCCACTGGAGCAGAGGATGACGCAAGGACCATCGTTCCCTGCCCCGACTGCCCCGATACCTGGCCTGTTAAACTCGAGCCCCCAGAAAGCCCATCAAGACGAGTAGGAAGGTGAGGGGGTACACCCCTCTCCACCAATGCCCCTTCGACTGGGTTTGTCTCGACAATGTCCATCATCGGCACTGGAGAGGCAAGACCTGTATGCCCAGAATGACAATCAATCGACGTGACCCGAAGGACGTGATGATAGAGCAGATAGGCTTCCTCACAGGTTAAGATTCGGCTAATCTTACCAGGGGAGGAGCATGAAGGCTGCAGCTCATCCACAGTTGGCATGGTCCCCTCTCCTGCGATCCCCGAGTGAAACTCAGCCACGTCCTCTGTCCCCGCCACCTCAAAGGGGGGATACAGATTGATCTGCGTCATCTTGAAGAGGAACAGGCTCACGGGAGTCTCCGTCATCCTGGGTCACCACCTCGGCATCTTGAAACTCTTCTTCTTCTGACACCTAAAAGAGGAAACAAAGACGATTAAAATTGAAGCTAGAAGGAAAGAAGGAAGAAGGAATCGAGAGCGGTTTGGTTACCTCTGACGCAGGGTTTACTTGTTCTCCACTTTCTTTTATGGCTAGCGGGCGGTGCCTAGTCGCAACCAGCTTCCGGGATCGAGAAACACCGCCAACAGGAGAAACTTGCCTGCTACGTTTCGGAGTAGGACCAGGCACAACGAGTGACTGATCCCCCAACATCTCATCTGACAAAATAGGCGGCTGATCCACCTCTGCGTCTGCCACTGGAAGGATAGAGTCATCTCTATCATGCTCGTTGCCTTCATCACCCTCAGCAGCGGAATCCAAATCTGGCACTTCGACTCTAGTCTTTCTTTTCTTGGCCCCTTGAGATCCTTCCTCCAGACCGGTACCGACAATAAAACTGGTACCTAGGTTAAAACCGACCGGGGGTTTATTCGCCATGACGTGATACAAAGCCGCCATATACAAGATCTCCACTGACTCCTTAATGGCAGGGACCGAAAAAATGGTATGAGTATGGAATGAATCATAATATTGCCAAGCCCTGATACCATCAAGAAGGCTACCTTCATAACCCAGACAAGAGCTGGGGCTGTCTAGACAAAGTTGGCTGTATCCAAACTGCCGGACAAACCTGCTAGGCAGATAAGGCTCCAGAAAAACAGTATTATGGTTACGATACACCAGATGTGCGGGTCGGATATTACGCAGCCACAGGAGCGTATGGCCGTCCAGAAGTTGAGGAGGCACAGTACCGTCAAGATGTACTGCCTCTATGTCCCTAGCAGTAAAGCGAGGGACGGATACGAAAATATGGTACATATCTGCCCTCGCCAATGCCACCCGGCAAGCCCGCATGGTCTCATACTCCCAAGGCTCATCACGATAACGGAAGATGAATGCATCGTCATCAGTTACACCATCTTCAGAGCCCGGTCTCATCAAAGACGGATAATGTATCAACAGCCACCCCATCAAATAGTGATAGGGCAACTCAGTCCGTTTGAAATCCTTGGTCACTTCGCGAACGATGACCTTAGATGTGAAGGTGCGGAGGCTACGATGGATGCTACATACCATGGCCCGGAGGAGGGCTAGCCTGATTCGCAAAACTAACTTCACAGCCGGAAGGATGAAGTTACGACTAATTCTCTCAATAGAACTGGCTTCTCCCGAGACTACACAATTTTGTAGCCAGATCATCAAAAATCCTGCCAGAAGTGCCTTCTCGGACAGCTCTTGGGTATCCTGCTAAAACTAACCAAAAGGGTCAGTCTTGCTCCCGAATCTGTCACTGGTAGTGGCCACTCTCTTGGCCGACGACACCAAGTCCTTAACCGCTTCCCGAGATCGAGGGCGACGAGAGGTAACTTGACCCGAGGCATCTGTCGGGAAGAGATAGTGCACCCAGTCCTTGGTGTGGGGAGCATTCCCTTCCGAGTTACTATCTTTTCGGGTTATCTGATGACATGTGCTATAATGGCACAATATCACTTGGTAAAGAGCCAGGAAGCCAGGATACCGTCGTTCCAAATCTTCGAGTTCCTCATTAGTGGGAGTATATGCTTCAAAAGCTTTGTCCCTCCAAGGAAGCTTGGAGACCGTGTGCATTTCATGTAGCACGAGTCCTATTTCCCCTACAGATGTGTAAAAGGTTCTCGTAAGGCAATTATACATCTCCAGCAGAGACATGAACAGCTTCTTGTTTATGGACAAGCCATGAATGGTGCCTCGGATAGCGTGGTAAAGGCCAATCTCACACGAAAAGGCTTCATACTTCTGCAAGATCTACGTAGACAAATTGGTCCACGAGGGAATAGGATGTACCCAACCAGGGAACATCAACCGGCCAACGAGATAGGAGCCCTTCCGTGAAAGTTGATTTATAAAAGTATCGGTGGTAAAAAATGTGAAGTTAGGGCCCGCCACATTCAAGAAAGAACCTGGGACCAATCCCATCACAGAACAGCTAGTATGCACCTTGCCGGCAGTCATGGACTTCAGATTGTTATTATAATGGATGTTCCTCACGAATATCCCACTTCTGGTGGGGGTTAAAGTCTCCTCCATCTTCCGGTCCAATGGGAGCATATTGAACCAAGATAATGTTAAGTGTCGCTCCATCTGGGGGATGCAGATCGCCATCCCGTTAGAGATAAAACTCCAGTTCTCCGACACCTCCAGAACATGACTGTTCTCTACGGTCAAGGCATCTCCAAAGAAGAAAGCAGGCTTCAAATATTTTCCTTTGAATTTTCCAGAGTTCATCATAGCGTTAAGAAAGTGGAAAGACTGGTGCTTGATGGCATTCAGTCTAGCCAGAGGCTCATCGCTCGAAAACTGGTCCGTCATATGCTGAACAATATAGTTGTACCTATAGCCGAGAGTAGCTTGGGCGCTACCCACCAAGAGTTCTCCAGCAGCGTTAACCACCAGATTCACTGAAGAAAAGACAGAGAAAGATAAGTTAAATGGATGGATAAAGAGAGCTGATTGGGTGCTTCCAAGCCTCATGCGGCTCAGGGAAACATCCATGCGGCTCCATGAAGCCTTATGCGGCTCCGAAGCCTTATGCGGCTCCAAAAGCCTCATGCGGCTCAAGCTCAGAAGAACACTTATGTGGCTCCGTGCAATAAGTCTATGCGGTTTAGCGTCGCTTATGCGGCTTCGCCGACGAAGCGCATATGCAGACACGGTGGTTTTCTTATGCGGCTCGCAACTCAGCCGTCGGGCGAACATGCGACTTGCAAAGAGTCGTACATAAAGTATGCGACGTAGCCATGGCAGTTAGGGTTCTTTAACTCATACATTGTCCTTACCAGTAATGGGGGGGTGAACGTCAGGATGAACATCAGGTACGACGACCGGCGGAGGAGCAGCCGCAGTCGAGGCGGAAGTAGAGGCTGCCTTCTTGCCCTTTGCTGCTACGGACTTCTTGGGAGCCATTAGTTATCGAAGAGGAGAAGGACAATCGAGATAGGGAAGATTTGAGGAAAAAGAAAGAAAGTAAAGAAGCCCTTTCTCTCTTCAAACTCCTCCTATTTATAGAAGGACGGGAGAAGGAGGACACGTAGGCCAATAACCGCCTCATAAAAAGCGAAACCGACTCCTCAGGTTTCGTCTCCAAGATTCACCCAGGACGTAAAATTCGAAAGATTTAATGAGCTGACCCTTGGGATTTCCCCCTACAAAATGGCGCTGAAACGAATTTGAGGCAATTAAAGACCCGCACACGTGGCAAGAAGTTATGCGGCTGAACAGTCCCCTGCGGCTGAACCACCTACGCGGCTGAACAATCTATGCGGCCAAGATATCTATGCGGTCAAGGTTTCATATGCGGCCAAAAAGAATATACAATCATGCTTCTTATTCAAAGAATTTCAATTTTGCAAATTGAAAACTTTGAAGGGGGTCTTGTAGAAGCATGGAAAATGATCCATGCGGCTAGGAAATCTCATGCGGCTGAGAAAGCCCATGCGGCTCAGAGAGTCATGCGGCACAAGGGACTATGCGGCCCAAGATATTCCATGCGGCTCAGAAGACACGTGGCGTAACAGTGTTCCCCTCCGACCTACGCTGCATTAATTACTGTGACGGCTGACAACTCTGAAAAAAGTGACAGCCCTGACACAAGAGAGGCAATTATGACTCTGTCATAATGACAGACCCCTAGGGAAGAGAAAAAGATCTCTGACACAATCTCCCGAGATCCATAAAAATGCCACGTGGCCTTGCCACGTGGGCGTTCGTATGTGGCTCGGGCAAAGACTTCTTATGCGGTTAAGAATGAAGATGTCCTATGCGGCTCAGGCCGAAACAGTCTCATGCGGCTCAAGCAGATGCCTTCCCATGCGGTTCAAGAGGACCATTTCCATGCGGTCGAGGCGGATGCATCCATATGCGGCTCGCAATGATCATCTCCATGCAGTTCAGGGGTTCGAAGGAGGGAAGCCACTACCCGAGCAGCCATGACACGTGGCCCTAACCTTATGTGGCCCAAAATCTTATGCGGCTCAATCGTCATGCGGTTCAGATCCCCCAGTGGCTCTTCGGACACGTGTTCTAAGCCGATCAATCTCCCAGATTTATTGCAATCAGAGACTGGATCAAATCTTGATAATCTGGGATACGTGGCAAAAGAATAAATCAAATTTATTCGCAGACATCAAAAGATCATTATGAGAAAGATTTATTCCAATCAGTATTAATTGCTGATGAGATTTGGTGTAATCTATACTTAATGGTCTGGATTCGTCACAATCAAAACGAATGGCTTAGATTGACCAATCCACAGGCCGCCGCCATCTCCAAGAAGCAATCATTTGCAATCCTAATAATCATATCTCATTCCTATAAATAGTAGGGTGTCATTCCCCTGCGAGAAGGGAGACACAGGCAGAGAGATACAGAGAAGAGTACACATATAGAGAGAGAGAGCACCAGAATACTTGGAGAGGAGAAGCAGAGAGAGCAAATAGAGCATTTCTTCCAACGCCAAGCAATCTTCTGGAGCCAAGGCTGCATATCGATCGTCCAAGGAGTAAGGCAGAGCTGTCGTCGCTTTCCCGAGCCGCTATTGTCACCCCCCAGAATCTAAAATAAACAATTGTACTTAGATTGCTGTACCTAGGTTTTCGTCCCTAGGCTTTCTTTGTACAAGCGAGTTTGTAACGTGAAGTAAAAGTCCGGTCCTCCGATAATTGTTCTATTTTTTTATATTTCATGGCAAACAGTCGTACCAGCTTTTAATAGTTTCCATCACGCTTGCTTGTTAAGTCATGTCATGTCATGTTAACTTCATACCAAGCCGTGTACAATTATCATTTCAAACATATTAAATAAATTCGTGATTATCAAGTTATGACAAAAAGGCATACAATTATCATAAAGGAGTAAAGGTGTAACGAAAGATGCTTAGAGCAAATGAGGGAAGGGTTATCTTGCTTTCTATGTCCACTGTGAACAACTTCCAATATATCTCTTGTGCTTTTTGCATTACACCTCCAAGGAGAATAAGGACAAAGTCTCTACGCGCGTACCTCTACGCAAGGCCAAGGGGCCTCAAGCGTAAAGCGGCTTACACTAGCAAGGGCAAGGTGAGATAGCTCTACGCTAGCAACCCGCAGGCAAGCAAGGCTCTACGCGAGTGAAACACTCGAGCAAGACTTTACGCACGTGAGAGTCTGCTCAAGCCAGGGTTTTACGCGAGCACGATTTTACGCAAGCGGGAGGGTCCCGAGCGTAAAAATCGAAGGAACTCGACGTAGAACAGAGTACGCTGGCACGCAAAAATGTGTATACGTAAAAGGCTGAAATAACACGGTGACACGAAAAACGTGGGCATAAAGGCTAAATGCTATGCTAATACGTTAGAACGTGTGCGTAAAACTTCATCTTCTCCTCATGGCCAAGACAAGCAGGCGTAAAAGGTCACGAACTCAAGTAAGCCCTATCTCGGTCAAATCTCGATGTAATCCAACCATTCAAGAGCCAAACTTGCGTGAAATCAAAATCCCTACTACATGGAACTCTCTATTTCGGAAACAACCAAGTTTTAGAAGATCAAAACCATGATGTTCAAAAATGCTAAAACTTAGATTTACATGAAATGAGCCATAGAATTCGAAAATGCGAAATACTAAAGTGACTTAGAATCTCATAAGGAAGACAATAGAACAACAAAATCTGAGTTCCTCCATGAAATAAGTTACACTTGCCTAAACCTCTTTCTGGTCGGTGGAGAGAGTTAATGAAGGAAGGAGAAGAGTAAATGAAGAAGTGAATGAAGAGAGAGAATGGGTTGTTGGGATTAATAAATGATGGAGGGTGGTAGGTAGGTGTTTGCATTCCACCCAAACCTAACCAACCAAGCCGAACCCAACCGAACCCGATGCATGCCAGAACCATGAAATGCTAACTAACTCATGCCAATGCAGAACCCAAGGCTAGCCAGTCAAGACAAGTCGATCCAGGATGATCCCAAAATAAACCAAGGCAAGATTAAACAAGGATTAAACTAAGCACGATAAGACTAATTACGGGTCGAGATTACGTACACGTATAACAAAATACGTAATACGAACTATAGGCGTTACAGTGTCACATTAAGTGACGCACTCCAAAATATTGACGCCTACCTAGCTCAGGTCAAGCTTCCAGGGGAAGACCTGCCAGCAGATCCACAGGGCAGCGATAGCACAGATGTAATGCCCAATATCGTATTTACTCCACAGGACATGTTGATCAAGTCCAATTTGCATGATCACCTCTTGTACTACACTGGATACATAGGCAACATCAAGGTGGATCGGATGCATATCGACACTGGCTCGTCAATTAGCATCATCCCAAAAAGCTTGCTCCAACTTCTTGGCATCCCTATACATCGGCTAGCAGAAACTAATACTGCCATTAGCGGTTTTAACTCGGAAAGAATCTATCCCCTAGGAAAGCTCCGATTAAAATGTCAGATTGGTGATATGAAGATGGAGGTTACCTGCTACGTCATAGAGGTAGACACACCCTACAATATCCTCATTCAGCCAGACCCAATCCCTGCCCCGCCAGGATCCTTCTGCACCCATTGTCGCCGGCGATATACCCCGACGACATCACAACAATCGCCATGTCCAGCAATATCCCCTGCCTCACCTTGCCGTTCTGACCACCGTCTCCATCACAAGCCCCTTCACCACATACTTCCGGCCATCACCGGCCACACCCGTCGACCACCTTGGCCGACCGCCACCACCCCAGTACCATACATCACCACAACCAGCACCATCGTCGACGGCTATTACACCCCGACAGGGAACCAACCCCTCATCATCACCATCGCTAGACCCAGCAGAAAATCACCAAGTGCCTCCACCCCTATCCCCACCATCACCATCATCGTAAAACACCAAAATAAAAATGAACCTCATCTGAGCCTCCGTCGACCTCGCGGTGGTTCAGATCCGCTGGTCTGGCCTTCCGCAGTGCAGCACCCGCGCCGTGGCCGGTCCACCTCCAGCGAACCCTCCTTCCTCCGGCTGTTCGCCTGTGCGTCGGGCCGAGCACCGTGTGTGCCCCTGTCCTCTGCCACCGGCTTCGTGCCGCCCGCCGGTGAAACCTCTCTCGCACAACCGTGCCGGCCTCTGCGACCGGAGCACCACCCCACTCCGGTGAGGCCATCTCCCACCGATCCCTTCGACTTTCTGCTCCCCTCGAACCGCTGCGCTCTTCGCTCTCTTTGCCCGCATGCCTCGCCGTCCGCCATGCCAGAGCTCTCCAGCAGCCCTCCGCTCCTCCAGATCTAAGGACCCCGCTCTGACCGACCGACGGAGGTGCGACCGACCGTCGCCAGACCGAGCGCCACGTAGCCTCGGTAACCCCTCTTCTTTTCTTCCCTCCTTCTTCGTTCCTCTTTCTCTCTCTCATTTGTGTTTGATTTTTTTTTTTGGGGGAGGGTAGCTGTGTAGCTATTAAAGGGATAATGATGATGATGATTAGTATTATTATTATTATTATTATTATTGTTATTATTATTATTATTGTTATTATTATTGTTATTATTATTGTTATTAGTATTATTATTATATTATTATTACTGTTATTATTATATCATTAGTATTAATTTAAATACGTTTGTTATGATTATGATTTTTATTATTAGAATTATTAGTGTATTATTTTGTTTATTTAAATAAAATTGATAATTAATATTTTTCCAAAATTATTTTGACAAAACTCAATAGCCCTAAAATTATTTTCCCTATATTTTATTAAAATATTTTGACTAACAAAAAGTTACTTTCTACAATACATATATTATATATATTTTAATGTTTGAATTTAGCCTAAAAATGAATTTCGATTTTTTTTAAGTATTCATCTAAACGTATATTTGACTAATAACAATGTAAAATTTCAAATTGGATATATATATATATATATATATATATATATATATATATATAAAAATATATATATATATATATATATATATATATATATATATATATATATATATATATATAGAATTTTCAAGAATTTACATAAAAATATTTTAGAAAATTTGTATACGTAATCTCCACAATTTCTCCTTCATTATCACCCTTATCATGACTAATCATCCATTCATATTTTCTCGCAAATTCGGACCATGTTGCATCGACCATGGCCATTAGACAGAGCAGGACTTGTTGGAACATTGCACCATACCAGACGTAACACCAGGCAAGATACCTTGCCATTAAACTGTTTATATTCAGTCTGCATCTATTTATTACATATCATTGTTTATTATTTCCGGTTCTTACAGTTCCTGATTTACTACCTGCTCAGTGATATTAGCTATATTTTGTTACTATCCTTTGATTGTATATGGACATGGAGTTAAAGGGACTACCACTCGTTTAGTGTATTACATAAACTTTGACACTGATGTGCCACGAGATGTGTGAGTTGTGAGTAGCATATAGCATCCGGACTTGCGTGTTAGTTGATCACTAATGCGTATAGGACGTGTGTTAGGTCTAACTGTCAATAGTTGTATATTAGAAGACTTGACGGTTAGTAGTGTTACATGGTCGTGGATGCGACATTATAGGTACATTGGGTGGAGAGAACATTTCCTTGTCGTATGGGCTTCGATTGTACTTTCCTTATAACCCGGAAGCTCCGCTGGAGATACGGATATGTTTAGCCTCTCAGGTTGGCCACTGTCGTTTTTGAACGTCATGCGCTTAGGTCACTGGTGCCCAAGGGGGGACTATACCAGATCCCATTTACAGCCAAGGCTCATGCGACGAAAGGTTTATTCTCAACTGCATGTTCACCTTAGTACGGTTAGGCTGCCTTATTTATGTCTTGTCACTTTCTTTGATTGTGGCATATTTTATATTCGATATTTATATGGCATATTTATTGTATCTTGTTACGTCCCTCTAAGGACCTGGTTATCTCTCCAAGTATGTATGTTTTGTGACTTCCTGTAGGTGCTCTAGCTAAGGCCATAACATGCGCTCTAATCCTTCGAAATATTGCTTTTGGATCGTCATCTCCTTCGCTCGACCAAATCATTTTTCTTTATATAATTCTTTCTTATTTAAATTAATTGGTAGTGGATTTGTCTCCGCCCAACGATTGTATACATGAAAAATTCAAAGTTGCTTTTATATCATTATTTATCTTTGTGGATGAGATTTAGTGCCTTGGTTACTGTATTTTACAGCTTATGTATACATACGACGGTCTATATACTTTGTATGTATACAGCTGGCTTGACTACGTTCTAGTCCTTCTATTTTTGGGACTGGGGCGTTACAGTGGATACATGACTATATGATCATGTCGTCCACCCTCCACCAGTACTTCAAGTATGTCAATAGACACGACTTCGTGAGGACCAAATTTGCCAACATCGATCCCTTCAAAGGGGTTGAGTCTTATTATTCTTTGGAGGCTTGTTTATATAAAGAATCTAAAAGTACATCATTAACAAACTGGAGACCATCACAGGGCCGAAGGAACCCTTGATAATTTACCTCCAGACTCGTAAATCAGGCAAAGCCGCACCCCTTGTCGCAACCTTGCATGAAGAAGTGCCTGGTTCTCTCGTTCAAGCTGCGCAGTCGGAACCAATGGTCATCCGACTCCAAAAGTCAAGAGCCAAAGCCCATCATAGGGCCGATGGAGATCCGACTGCCAAAATCCATCCGAAGACAATCGGAAGGCACAAAATCCCTTGTCGAGCCAATTGTCACCCGTTTTCCCAAGACGAGCCTACCGATCCGACATACTCATGCAAGCCAATATTTTAAGTCTGACTTTTGGTGGTCAAGTTGCCCAAGATGGCATCCCAACCTTTGGGATTGTAGGGGGTAGCCGAAGAGGACGTAGAACTCGCCGAATACCTGGTGGCACAGACGGATAGTCCCTCTCCTGATGATGTAATCCCCATGGAGAGAGTTCCTTATCTCATCAATAAGAGGTTGTTGATTAAAAAAAGAAAAAGAAGAAAAAATATACTACCTAGAGTGTCGAGTTATGTACATCAGGTACCCCTGAACTTACACTCTATTCTTTCCTCCGAGGGGACTCGCATTGCATCTCCACGGGTGACAAGTCATATATATGCCTCTGAACTTTTACTTCGATGTTTCGACTACCATATATCACGCCCATATCACCCCAGTTGGGTTCTGTTTCAAAATCTATTACCCGCACCACCAGTGCGCAGAAGGGTAATAGGTCCATAAAACATATCCTAATCTATTGCTCGCACCATCAGTGCACAAAAAGGGTAATAGGTCCACAAAATTCCCCCGACGAGAGAAACAACCACGTCCATATTACCTCTGAGTTGTTTTCCCATCCATCACTGACAAATCACCCAATACATAGAACTACCAAGTTGATATCACCTCTGAGCTGTTCTGTGTATCCCCATTTGGCCTACTCCTACCACGTCCTCTTTACCTCTGAGTAGGGACGCTCTACTTCAGACCCATATTTACCACATCCTTAATACCTCTAAGTAAATATGTTGATCTTCTCTCCAATTGTTATCTGTACTCGCATCATTGGTATACAAAAATGGTAATTAGTCCACAAAAATTATCCTAATCTATTACTCGCACCATCGGTGTATCAAAGAGTAGTAGTTCCACAAAATATCTTCTAAATCTATTTGCTCGTATTTTCAAAAATGCACAAAAGGGCAATAAGTCCACAAAAAGTCTTCCCAAGGGATATTCTTTATCAAAATGCTATTACAAGCTCCTCAGAGCGGAGTGAATGTATTCTGCTCTATCAAAAAAAAGAGAAAGAGAGGGGAGGAAAAGAAAAATCCACTACTCATCAGCAACATACAATTTGCTTAGAATGCCCTCCAGCTGCGCAGTTGAGCGCTCAATTCTCAGTTTGACTCGACGTTCAGCTTCCTGGGATACCCTTTCGGCGTCCTCCAGATGCGCATGAGTCTGCCAAATTTCTTCAAATTTCTTCAGTGCTCCCTCTAAAACAGCAGAGGCTCATGTGACTTCATCAGTCTCCTTCCAGATCTTCTCACTCTTCTGAAGAGTGGCTTGGAGCTCAGTTCCCATAGATGTTAGCCTAGCCTGGAGCTGGAGGAGCTGCTCGTTAGTTTCGGCCATAGCACGAGTGATGGTCTCCTCACGAGTCAAACAAATCTCTCCCTCCCGAGTCAGCTTGTCATACTTAAGCGACAACTTCTGGAGGTCCTTCTCCAAGGTGGACTTGGTCGTCTCTTGAACAGCCTTCACCTTTTCCACAACTGATATAAGAAAAGCATGCCCCTTCTTCACCATGTTTCTGCAACTAGATTAGGCATTGATTACCCTCTTCCAGCTTGTGCTCTAGAAGGACAGCCACCCCTTCTCCACCCGGAATCGTCTTCAGCAGGGCAATCTGGTCTTGGGCGTAGTGGTAGGCCACGGCAAATGGAATCCCTCTCCTTAAAGCAGCCTCGACCCCTAGTTTCAAGTGACGATAAAAGCTCTTGACAATGTCCCTTGATGATTCGTCTAAATTCTTCAGAGAGGACGGCGTCGAAGGGATAGCACCTAAGGAAGTTGAAGGTGTCTGGAAAGGAGGCACACTTGAGCTTGATGATCCTGTCAAAAGGAGAACAAATTTTGATCAATGAGACTCCCGCGCAGCAGTGATCTCCTCTTCTATAATCCGAAGAAGCTGAAGACTAGGCAGAGCGGCGAGTTTAATCTCCGTGTAAGAGGCAGCTTCAACCAACCCTGTACCTACCGATACTAGTATATGAACCATCGCCTCTGTCATTGGTGGTATAAGGGGCTCTAAACTTAGCCCACCAGGATACTTTTCGATTTGAAGGAGAAGAGGTCTATTTCTTCTCTTCGGCAGGAGGCCTGCCCCGACGTCGTCCGCTATCCCCTCCTCCGTGTTCATATCCACTATTGTTAGTGGAGAGGTAGGGCCTTTAGGTCCAGAACAACCAACAATCAGCCTAACTCGAAGGATATGAAGAAAGAGCGAATGAACCTCCTCATCGGTAAGAATATGACATAGCTTACCAGGGAAGGGCGGTGGAGACCGCGACTCGCTCTGGACAGTCATGATTCCTTCTACTGCCCCCTTATTCTTCTCTACAACAATATTCGAATCACCTACATATGTCACTCCAGTCCCGGTCAATCCAAAAAGAGGTGACGCCGGGTCGGTTGCGACCAATCGTGACCCTGCAGCCTCGACATTTGATTCTGTAAAATTGGCACCTTCTTTGACCAAAGTGCCCATAACTGGAAAAGTCTTGAAAGCAGCACCAGGCTCCGGAGGGTTTATGTCTTCAAAAGCCTGCATGAAAGAAACACAGAGAAACAATAAGATAAAATACCAGAAGTAACATGGTAGTCGGCCGGGATGAAACTTACCTCCGAGAGAGTTTTGGCATCACTGCTCTTTCCCTCAATATCAGAACCTCAATTCATAAATGTGACCCATTTTTTAGTACGAGGCCAATTAGCAACAGAAGGTCCTCACTTGCTTCGCTTAGGCGAAGAACTCGGCACAGGGGAAGGCAAGCGCGTCACTTGAGTACTTGTAGGAGGTAACATATCGTTGTACTCATCCAACTCTTCTATATCAGTAAAATCAGAATCAGAGATTTCAACGGCCTTCATCTTCCTGTCCTGGTCCTCTTTTTGGACTCCTCGCCCTTTTTTGCCAGCTTAGTACCGGTTATAAAACTTATACTCGCATCGAAATTTTGGGGAGGCCAATGCACGGAGACGTGGTAGAGGGTTGCCATTTACGAGATGCGCACTAAACCCCTAGTATCAGGAAGAGAGAAGATGGTCTGGGTACCGACAGTATTATAATAATGCCAGGCCCGAATACCATCTAGGACGCTGCCCTCATAACCCAAGCAGGAACTCGGGTTGTCTAAAAACAATTGGCAATACCCAAATTATCTAGAGTACCGTGTGGGCAAGTAAGGTTCCAAGAAGGCAACGTTACGATTACGGTACACCTGATGCGCAGGACAGATATTCTACAACCAGCAAAACATCTTCCCGGATAAAATCTTAGGTGCGATACTGCCATCAAGATAAAGACACCTCATTTCCTCATCAGTGAAAGGCGGGACCGACACAAAGAATGAGTAGCTGACCACCCGTGCGAGCACAATACGGCATTTGAACATGGTCAAACAGGTCCAAGGCATATCATGATATTGATAAATGAATGCATCGTTAATCGTCGTATTCCCCTCAGGGCTAGGTTGCATCAGAGAAGGGCAGTGCATTAACAGCCATCCCATTAGATAATGATAGGGTAGCTCAATTCGATGTAAATCCTTCGTAACGTCATGAGCTATGGTTCTGGCCATAAAGATATGAAGATCCTGATGGATGCTGCATAACATGGCTGGGAGCACTAGTCTGCCTCCAAAAGCTAACTTGACAACATGGAGGATCAGGTTGCGGCTGATTCTTTCAATCGAACTAGCACCCCCCGAGACCATACAAATCCTCAGCCATATCATCAGAAATCCAGCCAAGATGGCTTTACTGGACATGGGTTGGGTATCTTGATAGAAGTAGCTGAATGTGTCAGACTGGCTTCTGAATCTGTCACCAGAAGCTTTGGTTCTCTTGGCGCTTTGCACCTGAGCGTCCACTCCCGCATGTGTCTGGGGGCTCCGTAGGACAACCCGACCCGAGGCACCAAGGACAAACAAGTAACTGACCCAGTCCTTGGTGTGAGGAAGCGTCCCCTCAGAACTTTCATCCTACTTCTTTGACATTTGTTGACAAGTGCTATGATGACATAATACCTCCCGAAAAATGGCAAGAAACCCGAGGAACTGTCGCTCTAATTCCTCAAACTCCTAATTCGTGCGAGTATACTCTTCATAAACTTCATCCCCCCAGGGCAACTTGGAGACGTCATGCATCTCGTGAAGGACGAGTCCCATCTCTCCAACAGGTGTATAAAAGATCCCCGTACGACGATTGTACATCTCAAGGAGTGCTATGAACAGATTTGCGTTCATAGGGAGTCCATAGAAAGTTCCCCTTATAGCATAGTAGAGGCCGAGCTGCTGTAAAATATCCCCATAAGTCGACAGGATCCAGAGCGTCAAGTTGACTCATGGAGGGGAACGACACATCCAATTCTGTAGCGACAGTCTACCCGTGGGATACGATCCTTTATGGACAATCTGGTTCAGGAAGGTGTCGGCCTCAGAGAGTCGATTATTGGGCCTCAGGTCGTTTATAGAACTACCAGGGGCTAGCTCTACAACAGAATAACTGATCGACTCCCTGGTTGCGATCGCTGACCGCACTCGTCTATTATAATGGATATTGCCTACGAAGATGGCTTGCCAGTCCTGAGTAATGGGGTTCGCCATTCGCCTCTCGATAGGCACCATATTCTTGACAGAGAGAAGTGGCGTTCCATCTGAGGAAGATGAATCGGTAGCACATTGGAAAGAAAATTCGAGCTCTCAAAAAGCTCCAGGGTGCGAGGATTCGAGACAACTATAGCATCTCCGAACAAGAATACAGGCTTCAGATGAATGCCCCCTAGCATCCCGAAATTCATCATACTGAGTAAATAAAAAAATGATTGGTTCCTGATTTCCCTTAACCTATCTTCAGGATGATTTCGGGTAATCTGAGTCGACACATGTTCGACTATTTGGTCGAATCTCATATCTAACGTAGATTGAGCATATCCTATCAAGAGTTCCCCTGATGGAGCTAGGGGCAAGTTCACTGTAAAAGAAAGAAAGTGTAGAAGTTAGAAGTTTCTCCCTTCAAATATGCGACCTAGCCAAAACAAGACCTATGCGCCATAGCGTCTTAAATAACATAAGACGCATGCGGTTAGGTCATATGCTCATGCGGCAGTCGGGGGACACTTAGGTCGCTCAATCAAAAAAGGTGCTCATGCGGCTCAGTCATAAGACTCTTATGAGCCGCATATGTGGCACAGTCACAAAGTGTTCATGCGACTCAGTAATAAGGCACTTATGCGGCTTGGTCTCGAAGTGCTCATATGGCTCGAGATATGAAACACCCATACGGCTCAATCAGGAGACACTTATGTGGCACAACTATACAGTATTCATGCAGATCGGTCCTGGGTCATTCATGCAGCACTTATGTGACTCAACTCATACGGCCCTATCATACAGAACACATGTGGTCCAACTGAGATAGGGCACGCATCGACCAAGCTTATTGAACAGAAAGTGATATAGCACGGGCCTGCGCATAAAAAAGATAAGACATGGCCATCGTCTTCCCACTGTCCTTGTCACTACCACATTTCTAGTGTGAGGGTATTTTTTTTTCATTTTTGGGGTAATTTAAATTTATTAGAATTTATTTGAATTTATAGGAATTTTTTTAGGATTTATTTGGAATTGTTTGGACTAGATTGGTCTTGGCTAGTTTGGACCCTTGTACACCAACGTAGGAGCTAACCCTAGTTAGTATGGACTTGGTTAGGATATATGACTCTAGTCTAACCTAGTCTAATCTTTGGTTTGGTCATTAGAACCTAATTAGTAATAGAAATTAGAAAGTCATAAGTCATGGCTTATGATTTAGAGCCATTAATAAGACAATCAAACCATAGCCTATGTAACTTGGTCCAAAGCCCAAAATTAGCAAACCCTAATCCCTAGACCCACTTGGCCGGCCACCCCTATCCTCATTGGGATTCCCCCACTATAAAATCCCTCCTAAAATCTAGGGTTGCCTCCTTCTTAGAAAAAGCTCTAAGTTTTAGAAAGGTTAGTTTCTATTATATTTTAATTCCTAGAACTCCTTTCCTCTTCCTTTTTCTTTCTAATTCATTCCATTAGATCCTATTCTACCTATTCTTTTTGGCATAAATATTTCATTTCAGTTTGAGGTAATTTTGTGGATTGGGACATCAAGAGGAGAGCCATTGAAAGAGGGGTTTTCTTGAGAAGTTCAAGCTTAGGTAACTCTCTCAAATGAAATTTCGATTTGTCTTCATCATTAGGGAGCCCTAGGAGTCCCCTAAGTATTAGTATAGGTTTTGTGTCGGGTACCCTAGGATTCGTGTCCGTTCTGGACACGTATCAGGACCTAGGTTGTGGTGTTTGTCGAAATACCACTGAGAGCATTTCGATCTTGTTTGTGCATTATTTTTAAATAGGAAATTTAGATTTATTATTTTTTATTGGTCCCTGATCTTCTGTGGTGCTTATTGTGTCGCTTTGTATCGAATTCATTGATTGGACACGCGTCGCACACCCTCGCGCGCGCGCTACATTAATCCTCTGCTACTCGGGGTCTGTAGCGGACACGACACGGGGTTTCAGGATACAAAATTCAAGGGAAACCTAGAGGCAATGTCTGTCATGACATTCCCTAAGTTTTATTGGGTTTTGTGTCGTGTCGAGGAAAGAATCGATCGTGTACGGGGAAATGCCTGTGCAGTACATTGTTAGTTATTTGCTACTGATACGGGTCTCGTGTCCGACACTGACACATTATGGACACTGGCCAATGGGCCTATGAGGTAGTCCTATAGGTGGGCTACCTATGTGGATGACCACGAGACTCACTTGTCTTGTGTCGTGCACACGACACAAGTGTACATGTGCACGAGACAGTGCACTGACAGTACACTGTGTGTTTCTTTTTTTTGAGTTCTTGTTTTGGGACACGCCGTGTCAGGCCTTGGGTGACATGAATTGGAGTATGGGGTTTGTGCACATGGGTTGTTTCATTTAGCAACCAATAGATTCATGATTTAGTTTGATTTTCCTGTTCAAATTCTCATTAACCCAATTTTAACTGATACTTGATTTCTGTTTACATTTTCAGTTTTCTAATTTGAGTTTTGTCTGATGACTTAACCTATTAATCACTGATTAATGCATGTTTTATAAGCTCTAATCTAATCTCCTATATGTATACTAGTTGTGGTCGAGTTTTGAATTGATTTGGATGTGTGTGAGTTCAAAATCTGGGTTTTCATTAAGGGGGGTTGTTTAAGTGATTTTTTAATATGTTACATGTGCTATCTAGGCTGTTAGATATGCTAAAATCTGAGAAATCAGTTTGGAACTGTTTCCAGGTTCCAGTTAATTCCTATCCAATCCCTGTTAAATTTCCCCAATGTATAGCCATATTTCCTTCATGTTATTTTAATCTAGATTATAAACTTGGGTTGGTGTTTCCCTTCAAGCCTGGGTTTTATTTTCAACTGAAATCTTAGAGTAGGATTTGAAATCTGGGATTTCCTTCTATGGTTGAAACCTGGGAATGATTTATTTTCCTCCCCATTTCCTTAACTGTTGACTGCTAACACACACTTTGCCTTCATGTGTACACATCATACACCCTCACATTCACTCACCATACATACACTGTTTTATTAAACCTGAGAATTGTTATATGGCCACACACACTGTTGAATGCTTGAATACTGTCACTAGTCTCCCTGAACACTGTCAATTCCTGATATTGAGATTCTATGTACACACACCACTCCACTCTTAACACACACATACACATTGTATTGTCCACTCCATTACACACACACAAGTCCTTGTATTGACACACACAGCCTTCATGATTCACACACAACATTACCTACTCCTTGACAGTTTACTTGTACACTCTCTCTCTCTATATATATATTCCATAGCCTTCATATAGTTATGTATATAGTATGTATACATATATAATATATGTAATGTTACCTATACATATATTGGTTAAGCTATATATATGTGTATAATATATGTGATGTTCCTATTAATTGCCTATAACCTATGTATGAGCTTGTATAGGTATTATGTAGGTTGCCATATAACTTGTGTAATTGGTCTAGATAGTCTAGTAGTGTTGTGCGCTAGCTAGTATAGGTTGAGTGACCTAGTATAGACTAATGTAGCCTAGTGTAGACTACTTGACCTAAATTAGACTTGGTTGACCTAGTCTGACTTCTAGGGTTGACCAAGAGTTGATTTGGCCTAGATTGACCAAGAATCATGTAGAATGCATAGTAGAACTTCATTTTACCATTTTAGACTTGTTGTGACTTGTGTTGTTCTGATTAGGAGCCAGACACCACTCCTCGGACAGTACTTTTCATATTGGACACTCATATACCAGGCGAGTACATTCTCTGATCATTTCATATCCTGCTTCGAATTATTTCCTGCAGTAGATTACTTTACTTGTACTATCACGTAGGTCACACGGATTGGTACTATATGGATCCCTTCTTGAGATGTTATCCTTATGGAGCATCGGGTACTCTATGTTCTGTACGTTTCACTTACATAGCGTATCAATATGCTTCATTGATTCTTCGATCACTTGTGACATATACTCTTATGATCACAGAGTCTTCCTGGAATCCTTACCCCATTTATGGGTCTACTATGTATCATCCTTCGGGGGCTTATCACCTTTCGGAGGCTTACCACCCTTCGGGGGCTTATCACCCTTCGGGGGCCTTACATAGTATCATAACATAACCTGGTTGGATCTTTGTGTACTGATTGGGGGTATGGGGAAGTAGAAATAGACATGTGAATACTATCCAAGTAGTGTAGTATCCGAATCTCTTCCATAGTGTAGCATCAGAATTTTCTATGCTATTTACATGTCTATATTGTACTCTGACTCACTAGTCACATGTTAGCTCTCTATTTATAGTAAATATTTCTATTACAGCTTTCTCTCTCTGTTTACATACTGCACTTCTTTCAGTACCTGTATCTTACTTTACTGTATGATTATATCTTCTAACCTGCTATGAACTGTTGAGATGTACTGTACTCGCTCCTGTCCTGACTGGACCTGTTGAAAATATTACAGAGGATGAGGAGGAGGCTTGCCTGGATACTTACTACGGGGCAGCCTTAGATGACACCTGCGAGCTGGACCCTCAGGAGGACCTAGCTCTAGCTGAGGATATCACCCCGATTGCCTAGACTAGATTAGTTAGGCTTATCTATCTTTTATGTAGTCTTGAGGCATGTTTTAACTAGATTTTATTTGGAGTTCAGAGTTGTATATATTCTTTCATTCTGTATCTGAGACCATGTACTTCTGGATATAGCTGGGATTATCTTAGACTACTTTTCATCTATTTATTTCCTTGAGTTCTATTTCATATCGTGCTATCTCTTCCTTAGTTGTGATTGAGTTTTTCTGCTATGTCACCCCCATTCGGGGAGTATAAACTGTTAGAGATATATTGCTAGATGATTGTTGACCTAGGACAACGTTCTACCGCCGACACTGTGGCGTAGGCTGAACGTACCTATGTCTCGTGCCCTTACTCTAGGGTGCGGGTCGTGACACGTTTTTAGTGGTAGGCCATGCAGGTCTAGACTAGAAGTGTAGTGGTATTCGAACTAGAGTATCACTACAGCCTACAGTAAGATATAGAACATTAATTTTAAGGTACTCAATCACTTTAGGAAAAATTCTTTTATTTGCCATCTAAATCCTTATTGTCAGCTGATCCTTTGAATTTTTAACTGTCCACCTTTGTTATTTCGCTTCTTTCTCAGAAATTGATACTCTTGTTTGTCTATCTTCAGGATGGTAGAGTCTAGATCGCAGCATGCCATCCATGAGGATGCTATAGAGGGGACTGCTACCTCTCAGCCAGTACGGCGAGGCCAGGGGACTGCAGCTCCTGCCACCTCAGCTCGTGTTGAGACCTCGGCAGCCGTAGCAGGGGGTATGCATCCACCGACTCGGAGGCAAGATCCGGTCATTCCAGAGGATCCTTTCCAGCAGCCGCCTCTAGGATACATAGACGCAGCTCAGATGTTCGTGTATTTCTATCAGTTCATAGACCGACAGCAGGCTCGACAGGACAGAGGCATGGAGTTGGCCGTTACGACAGCCGCAGCTCGACCAGTGGTGCAACAGCCGAGGACACCGGAGATCGAGCAGTTTCAGAAGATGAGCCCCAGAGACTTTCTGGGGACAAAGGGTATCCTATATGCCGATGAGTGGATCGAGCATATAGAGGAGATCTTCCGCTTGGCCAGGATACCAGCAGATCTTCAGATCGAGGACCCAGCTAGCCGGATGCGAGATCTTGCTCGCACCTGGTATCAGTCAGACCCCAGGGTGGGGGTAGCTGGGCAGACTTGGGAGCAGTTCAAGGGCCACTTCAAGAAGAAGTTCTTCCCAGATTCAGCACTCAGAGCCTTGGAGTCACAGTTCGAGAGCCTGGTCCAGGGGAGTCTCTCAGTGGAGGAGTACGCCGGGGAGTTCGGCCGCCTCGGTAGGTTTGTGGAGGGCTTGAGCGAGACGGCGAAGGCCCAGAGGTTCCGGAAGGGTTTAGTCAAGGAGGTCAAGTCCTTGACCAAGGGCAACCGGGATGCTATGTTCGTGGAGATCTTGAAAGGAGCCTTGCTAGCAGAGGATGATCTTGAGCTTAGGCTCAAGAGGGGAAGAGACCCAGTTGGAGGCAGTAACGACAGCGGAGGCCAGGCCAGGAGGCCCCACTTTCAGCACCAGCAGCTGAGGCAGTTTCAGCTACAGCCGATTCAGTAGAGGCCAGTCCATCAGCAGCAGCAGCCGAGGCAGCACCAGCAGGGTCAGAGACAGGGTGGTACTTGTGGCTACTTCAAGAAGCCTGGGCATACCTTCAATGAGTGCCGGAGGAGGCTAGGCCGGTGCCTGGTGTGTAGTTCAGCAGACCACCAGATGAGGGAGTGCCGTATGGGACGAGCAGTCTAGGGAGCAGCAGTCAGAGCTCCAGCAGGCAAGCAGAGGGGACCAGCCCTGCCGACGCAGCAGCAGAGGTTCGTCCAGCACCAGCAGCAGACCAGGGGAGGCCAGCAGGGGTGAGCTTTCGCCATGGCAGCTAGAGATGCAGAGGTGATAGGAGAGCTGATTGCAGGTTCGATTCTTCTCGACTCCAGTCCAGCTTTTACATTATTCGATTCCGGTGCTTCGTATAGCTTCATATCAGTATCTTTTGCGATTAGACACGGTATCATAGCTGAATCGTTGCCTAGGACTTACAAGATCACGACCGGGGGTGGCATTATCCTCGTGAGTGATGTTTGTAAGGGTCGGAGAGTAGTTTTGGGAGGCCGTGAGTTGGAGGTAAGCCTACTCGTAATGCCATGGCCGAACTACGATATAGTACTAGGCATGGATTGGTTGAGCAGGCACCACGCCAGCATTGATTGCAGAGGGGGTAGAGTTCTTTTCAGAGCGCCGGAGGATCCATAGTTCGAGTACTCCAGATGTCAGGCAGAGCAGAGCAGCGGAGTCTTCTGTGGAGTCTCGGTCGAGGAACAGACGATTCCACACCCCTTGATAGTAGATTATATAGATGTTTTCCCAGAGGAGTTGCCAGGATTGCCACCAGACAGAGACATAGAGTTCTCGATAGACTTGGTTCCAGGAGCGGAACCCATCTCTCAGCATGTCTATCGGGTGAACAACAGTGAGCTGGTGGAGCTGAAGAAGCAGGTAGATGAGCTACACGACAAGGGCTTCATCCGCTCGAGTTCGTCGCCATGGGGTGCACTAGTATTGTTCGTACCGAAGAAGGATGGGTCAGTACGCATGTGTATTGACTATAGGGCACTCAACAACATCACGATCAAGAACAAATACCAACTGCCACGGATCGACGATCTATTTGACCAGTTGAGCGGAGCTTGGGTATTTTCCAAGATTGATCTGAGGTCGGGATATCACCAGGTGAAGGTGAAGAGGGAGGATATTCCCAAGACCGCTTTTAGGACGCGGTACGAGCAGTTCGAGTTTTTGGTTATGCCGTTTGGGCTAACCAATGCACCAGCAGTGTTTATGAACCTTATGAACAAGGTGTTCCCCCAGTATCTGGATCAGTTTATGGTGGTGTTTATTGACGATATCTTGATATATTCCAAGACTGAGGAGGAGCACGAGGGAATTTGAGGATAGTGTTGGAGATTCTCAAGAAGGAGCAGCTTTACGGAAAGCTCTCCAAATGTGAGTTCTTCTTGGAGGGTGGACTTCTTGGGGCATGTGGTGACTGGAGATGGTATCTCAGTTGACCCCAAGAAGATTGTAGCAGTTGAGACATGGGCAGCGCCGACTTCAGTTGCAGAGATCAGGAGTTTTTTGGGCTGGCAGGATACTATCGGAGATTCGTACAGGATTTCTCCGGGTTGCAGAGCCGTTGACTCGGTTGACCCGGAAGGATGTTGAGTATATTTGGTCAGAGGAGTGTCAGGCAGCTTTTGATGATTGAAGAAGCGGCTAACGACAGCTCCGATTCTGACATTGCCTTCAGGATTAGGTGGTTTCACTATTTATAGTGATGCTTCAGGGAAGGGACTGGGTTGCGTCTTGCAGCAGCATGGGAAGGTGATTGCCTATGCTTCCAGGCAATTGCATTCTATGAGAGAACTACCCTACCCATGACCTGGAGCTGGCAGTAGTAATTTTGCGCTAAAGCTGTGGAAGCATTATCTGTATGGTGAGAGGGTGGAGATCTTCACAGATCACAAGAGCTTAAAGCATGCGTTCACTCAGAAGGAGTTGAACATGAGACAGCGCAGATGGCTAGAGTTGATGAAGGATTTTGACATCCTACTTCAGTATCACCCGGGGAAGGCCAACGTGGTTGCCGATGCCTTGAGTAGGTATCGAACAGCCATGTGTTTGACCATGGATCGATATTTGCTTGCCGATTTGGGAGCCTTGGGATTGAGGTGATCGTGCCCGGAGTGCAGATTTAGTTATGGGAAATGCAGATTCAGTCAGACTTGGTGGAGAGATCAAGTCGGCACAGTTTGAGGATATTGCTCTACGGTGTCTCCAGGAGCAGGTTCGAGCAGGATTGCTGGAGGGCGAGTTTTCTCTTGCAGAGATAGTGCCTTGAGGTACGGTTCCAGGTTATGTGTGCCAGCTGTAACGCCCCAGTCCCAAAATACGTAGGACTAGGAACGTAGTCATGCCAGCTGTATTCATACGAAGTATACTCCAATATATGGAAGCCTCGTAAATATATAAGCTGTAAAATACAGTAGAACCATAACTAATCTCATCCACACAAGATAATGAATAAAAATATCATATAATAAGAATAAATTTGTTTTGATACAATATGTTGGGCGGAGACAAATCCACTACCAACAAAAGTACATAAAATGAAATGAGTGGCGAGCGAAGCAAAGACGATCCAAGTGCAATCATCCTCGAGAAATAGCAATGAACACGGCTAGAGCTAAAGTACCTGCGAAGAACAATAGCACACCTGGGGAGATAACCAGGTCCTCAGAGGGACGTAACAAGACACATAATAGCATGCCATATACACTGAATAAATATTGCTCAAATAAATAAGTAAATTAATTATAACATGTTCCAATACGCACCTACTGAACGAGCGTACCATCCCCCCAACCAAACAAGGACAGGAGATGGTAAACTAATTCACGGTAACGTATCTTCCCATGCTATGAATCCAATACGGTAGCCGGACCCCAACAAGGTTCAATACCTTCTCATCGAAGTAGTAAGTCACACCTACAACCAAACAAGGACAAGATGTGACGAACTAATCCGCGACAAGCTATTGTTCCAAGCCACGGTCAGATACAAGTACCCAAACCAAAAGTACTCGTACCTAACGGATAAAGGTAGCCTACCGTTCTAAGTGATATGTAGTTAAGAAAATCCTTCCTACGCATGGGCCCTGGCTGAATAGGATCGGCGTAGTCCCCTTTTGGGTACTAGAGGCCCCATCAGGAAGAGCATGACGTTCCGTAGAATCGTCAGTGGCCGTCAGTAATCATGGGTCATCAACCCCGTATCTCAGCGGAGAGTCCGGATCAAAGGGAAGTGCATCGAAGCCCATACGCTAAGGAATTATCATCCCCGCCCAATGCCTACTGTGTTGTATCCCAACACAATCCACTATAACCGCTAAGTCAACTAGCATGCAACCTCTATTAGCGGTTATTCCTATCGTACGGCTTGTACGTATTGGTGGCCAGCCAATCACGCACTTCCGTATTCTACATGCGACACACACTTCGTGTTTATAACGTGTCATGCCAATGATGCAACACACAAGGTGGTCCCTTAAATCTAGGTTTAATTTGTAAGAAAAATAATACACAGAAAATATAAATGAACGGTAAGTTCTAACAGTTATGCCATGTATCACAGTTTATTTTGCATAAAGAAAATAAGTAATGCATGAAATATGAGCTAAAATAATTAAACAGCTAATGGCAAGGTGTCTTGCCTGGTAGAATGCCTGGTGTGCTGCGATAATCAATATGGCACGAACTGCAACTTTGGTGTAACAATTACACAAGGGACCTCTGGGTGGCACGGATTATGTCATTGAGTCCGCAATAGTCAATTTGGCTAGGACGATATAGGGAGGTTCGAGATTACAAGAAGGTGGAAATGATTTGGTTTAGTTATGGACAAGAATAGATAATCGAAGAAAATAAATATAGATAAATAACTATTTTAAAAAAATATTTATTATATTAGAAAACTATATATTTTATTAGTAAAATAGTCTTTGATAATTACTTGGAAATCTAGAAAAAATTGTTTTTAGGCAAACTCTATGTTTGTCAAAAATTGGATTTAGGAAAAATACATTTTTATTAGTCAAGATACTTTTAAGAAAATACACTTGAATAAAAATCATGTTTTAGACAAAACTCTAGAAGTTTTGGTAGAAATCTACATTTTGTTAGTCAAAAATATTAAAGGGATATATGAAAAGAATAACTCTAGAAAAACTTTTTAGGGCAAGCTTATATAGTTTGAAAAACAATAATACCTAATAATTTATAATACTAAACATACTTAAAAACTATGAACAATAATACTAATGTTCCTGAACTAGTTACTAATAATAGTTTTAATAATAACAATAAAGAATAATAATAATAATAATAATAATAATAATTAATGAAATAATAGTAATAATTATAACAATAATAATAATATTACTATTAATAACACATTACAGGTGGCTGTCTCCTTCCTTCTCGTTTCACGAGAGGAAGTGAGCAAAAGTCAGCTTAACACAAAAAAGAACTAAAGAACAAAAAAAAAAGAAGGAAAAGCAATCAGAAAGCAATGAGGGGAGGAGAGAGAGAGCACGAGAGCGAGGGAGAGAGGCGGAGAAGAACGGCGAGGGCTGCTCCGGCCATTGGGCGACGCCGGAGGCGCAAAGAGCTCGGCGGAGGCGGAGCTTGGAGCGGGGCGCGGAGGATCGGGGGTTTCGAGCGGGGCTCGGGGCGGAGACAGGGAGGCGAAGGGTTTCGTGGACCGCCTGGTATCTCGAGTGGGGGATTCGGGACGGTTAATGCGGCTGGAGGCGGCTAAGGCGGAGGACAGGGGTTTCGACGGTCGAGGCTTGGCAGGTGGACGGGCGGTCGGCAGCGGATGGATGCTGTGGTTGAGACGTCACCGGCGTACGCGGTAGAGTCTGCGCCGGAGAGGGTTCGGTGAACGCGGGAAGAGGTGGAGGGAGTGACGATCGGTGGGGGCTGTCGTCAACGCGGGATGCACCGCGTCGGGTGGTGCTTCCAGAAGAGAAGCGGTGGCTGCGTGTAGCGAGGCTACAGCGGTGGTCTCCTAACAGGCGGAGTTGACTGACGCGGAGGAGATCGGATGCGGTGAAGGTCGTGGGGGTTTCGCTCGCCGGAGTCGAGCGCAGGTGCGGCGGACAACACTGGCCACGGCGACTGGCAGAGAGGGCTCGATGGGACAGGTATGGTTGTGATGGTTTTGGTTCTATGCATCTGAGTTTTGGTGGTGTTTGGCCTTGGTAGGCCAGAGTTTGCTCAGGTCGTGGTGGTTGTTGGTGTATGGTCCTGGTTATGGTGGTGGTTTCGGGTGGGTCGGCTGGTCGCGGTGACGGTGACGGTGTTAGGGACGACTGGGGTGGTGGTGGTACTAATGGTGGTGGTGATGTCGATGATGGTGGACGCAACAGACGGAGTGGCGGAGGTGATGTCGGAGGTGGGATGGGGAGACGAAGGCAGGTGGTTGTGGAGATGACGAGGATGTGCCTATGGGCGGTTTAGGTTGGTTTGGTGCTGGCTGGTTTGTCGCGGGGGTCGGGTGTTGGAGTCGGATAGTAATGGCGGGGCTGGGTTCAGGGAAGGCAGGGAAGGAGATAGGGTTTAGGGCTAAAGTAGGGATTTGTCGGGGTTGATTGTGTCGGGGTTGTGTCCGACACGGGGGAATAATGTATATGTAATATGGAATAAGAATGGGAGCGGACACGGATACGAACACGGACACGAGGTACTGCACTTGTGAAATTTGTGGAAGAAATTGTGGAAAAATAATAAAAAGGTTGGAGGAGTACCTGCCTATTTATAGGATGTGGAAATTCCCAATTAGATATGGACTAGGATATTTAAAACCCAAATTAGATATTTTCTAATTTAATTTAACGCAATCAAATCCAAATCCAGTCTATATCCCAATCTAATTTCAAATTAAATATCTAATTTAAATCAAATTAAATTTCTAGTACAAAATCCATGAGATAAATCAATTTCAAATATTTAACCATTTAAATAAATCCAAAATTTTTAAATCAAGATTTAAATGTCCCAATAATTTAAAATATATTTTCCAAAAATTACTATAATAATTAATTTCGAAAATACATTATTATTTACAATAAAACTTAATAAATTTTTTGAAATATATGTATACGGGAATAATATATTTATTATTAATAACTGTTTTACGAAGACTTTTTATAAATAATGAAAAATATTGGAAACTTGGGTACGATAACAAAATAATTATTATGTATATTATTTTGAAACTATAAAAAGATAGAAAATATTTTTCTAAAATATGTACGCTCGCACATATTGCACTCGTCGAGCAAAAATAAAATTTCGTGCACGACGAAAAATACGATTACGTGACATACAATACAAAATTTTAAATCGGTACCAAATTTTTAATAAATAAAAATAGTTAAAATTTAGGGGTTTTACACCAGCGGAGAGCTCAGGGAGCAGGTTATGCAGGAGGCCCAAAGATCTCAGTACTCTATACACCCAGGTGCCAACAAGATGTACCGAGATCTGCGGAAGTATTTGGTGGTCAGGAATGAAGCGGGAGGTAGCTCGTTTCGTAGCTAGGTGTTTGGTCTGTCAGCAGGTCAAGGTAGAGAGTCAGAGGCCCGGTGGATTGTTGCAGCCGCTGTCCATTCCCGAGTGGAAATGGGAGCTATCACTATGGACTTCGTATCAGGATTGCCGAGCACACCAGGAGGAAAAGACGCGATTTGGGTCATCGTTGACAGGTTGACCAAATCGGCCCACTTCTTGCCATTCAAGGTGGGTACGTCTAAAGGAAGGCTGGCGGAGATGTATATACGACAGATAGTCAGGATTCACGGAGTTCCAGTCAGCATCGTCTCAGATCGGGATAGTCGTTTTACTTCCTATTTCATGAGGAGTCTGCAGACAGCTTGGGCACTCAGCTCAAGTTTAGTACTGCATACCACCCCCAGACGGAGGGACAGTCAGAGCGGACTATTCAGACTTGAGGATATGCTGCGGATGTGCGTCCTGGACTTTGGAGGTTCCTAGGAGGATCATCTTCATTTGGTGGAGTTTGCCTACAATAATAGTTTCCAGGCCAGCATTGAGATGTCACCTTTCGAGGCTCTGTACGGGCGTAGGTGCCGTACACCCTTATCTTGGGATGATGTTGGTGAGCGAGCTTTACTGGGGCCAGAGGGTTATGATGCAGCCGAGAAGGTGAAGCTCATCAGGGACAGACTTCGCATGTCGCAGGACAGACATCGGCACTGGGCCGATAGCCACCGGAGGCCCTTGGAGTTTAAGGTACAGATTAGAGTAGGATTAGATTTAGGATGTTTGTGATTTTGATCATGTTTGTTTATTATTTTAATTGAGACCTTGCTTGTGATTAGATCGGAGACCAGGTTTTCTTGAGGATATCTCGACTCGTGGTACGATACGTTTTGGTGGAGGCGAAAAGTTTAGCCCGTGCTTCATCGGCCCTTTCGTTATCAGCGGAGAGTCGGTGACGTGGCTTACAGGCTAGACTTTCTGCCTGCACTTGTGGGGGTCCACAACGTATTATGTATCACAGTTGAGACGGTACGTGGCTAACCCTAGCCATGTGCTCGATCATTCAGAGATAGAGGTTGGGCCTTCTCTCAGCATCCAGAACAGCCAGTGGAGATTCTGGATCGATGGGAGAAGGTTCTGAGGAACCAGATGATACCCTTGGTGCACGTCGCATGGAGGCATCATTCTCCAGGAGAGTCTACCTGGGAGGGAGGATGAGATGCACGAGTGCTACCCTTATCTTTTGGACCGTGAGGTATACTTTCTATCCTTCTCATCAGTTGCATTTTGCCTTTAAATTTCGAGACGAAATTCTTTTAAGGAGGGTAGATTTGTCACTACCACATTTCTAGTGTGAGAGTTTTTGTATTTTTGGTAATTTAAATTTATTAGAATTTATTTGAATTTATGGGAATTTTTTAGGATTTATTTGGAATTGTTTGGACTATATGGTCTTGGCTAGTTTGGACCCTTGTAGACCAACCTAGGAGCTAACCCTAGTTAGTATGGACTTGGTTAGGATATATGACTCTAGTCTAACCTAGCCTAATCTTTGGTTTGGTCATTAGAACCTAATTAGTAATAGAAATTAGAAAGTCATAAGTCATGGCTTATGATTTAGAGCCATTAAAAACAATCAAACCATAGCCTATGTAACTTGGCCCAAAGCCCAAAATTAGCAAACCCTAATCCCTAGACCCACTTGGCCGGCCACCCCTATCCTTATTGGGATTTCCCCACTATAAAATCCCTCCTAAAATCTAGGGTTGCTCTTTCTTAGGAAAAGCTCTTAGTTTTAGAAAGGTTAGTTTCTATTATATTTTAATTCCTAGAACTCCTTTCCTCTTCCTTTCTTTCTAATTCATTCCATTAGATCCTAATCTACCTATTCTTGCTGTCATAAATATTTCATTTCAGTTTGAGGTGATTTTGTGGATTGGGACATCAAGAGGAGAGCCATTGAAAGAGGGGTTTTCTTGAGAAGTTCAAGCTTAGGTAACTCTCTCAAATCTCCATGAAATTTCGATTTTCTTCATCATTAGGGAGCCCTAGGAGTCCCCTAAGTATTAGTATAGGTTTTGTGTGGGTACCCTAGGCTTCGTGTCCGTTCTGGACACGTATCAGGACCTAGGTTGTGGTGTTTGTCGAAATGCCGCTGAGAGCATTTCGATCTTGTTTGTGCATTATTTTTAAATAGGAAATTTAGATTTATCATTGTTTATTGGTCCCTGATCTTCTGTGGCTTATTGTGTCACTTTGTATCGAATTCATTGATTGGACACGCGCCGCACACCCCGCGCGCGCTACAGTAATCCCTGCTACTCGGGGTCTATAGCGGACACGACACGGGGTTTCAGGACACAATATTCAAGGAAAACCTAGGAGCAATGTCTGTCATGACATTCCCCATGTTTATTGGGTTTGTGTCGTGTGAGGAAAGAATCGATCGTGCATGGGGAAATGCCTGTGCAGTACACTATTAGTTATTTGCCACTGATACGGGTCTCGTGTCCGACACTGACATGTTGTGGACACTGGACAATAGGCCTATGAGGTAGCCCTATAGGTGGGCTACACATGTGGATGACCACGAGACTCACTTGTGTCTTGTGTCGTGCACACGACACAAGTGCACATGTGCACGAGACAGTGCACTGACAGTGCAATGTGTGTTTGTTTTTTTTGAGTTCTTGTTTTGGGACACACGTGTCAGGCCTTAGGTGACACGAATTGGAGTATGGGGTTTGTGCACATGGGTTGTTTCATTTACCAACCAATAGATTCATGATTTAGTTTGATTTTCCTGTTCAAATTCTCATTAACCCAATTTTAACTGATACTTGATTTCTGTTTACATTTCCAGTTTTCTAATTTGAGTTTTGTCTGATGACTTAACCTATTAATCACTGATTAATGAATGTTTTATAAGCTTAATCTAATCTACTATATGTATACTAGCTGTGGTCGAGTTTTGAATTGATTTGGATGTGTGGGAGTTCAAAATCTGGGTTTTCATTAAGGGGGCTGTTTAAGTAATTTTCAATGTGTTACATGTGCTGTCTAGGCTGTTAGATATGCTGAAATCTGAGAAATCAGTTTGGAACTGTTTCCTGGTTCCAGTTAATTCTAACCAATCCCTGTTAATTTTCCTCCATGTATAGCCATGTTTCTTTCATGTTATTTTAATCTTGATTATGAAATTGGGTTGGTATTTTCGTTCAAGCCTGGGTTTTATTTTCAACTAAAATTGAGAGTAGGATTTAAAATCTGGGATTTCCTCCTGTGGTTGAAACCTGGGAATGATTTGTTTTCCTCCCCATTTCCTTAACTGTTGACTGCTAACACACACTTTGCCTTCATGTGTACATCATACACCCTCACATTCACTCACCACACATACACTTTTCATTAAACCTGAGAATTGTTATATGGCCACACACACTGTTGAATGCTTGAATACTGTCACTAGTCTCCCTGAACACTGTCAACTGATATTGAGATTCTATATACACACACCACTCCACTCTTAACACACACATAAACGTTGTATTGTCCACTCCATCACACACACACAAGTCTTGCATTGACACACACAGCCTTCATAATTCACACACAACATTACCTACTCCTTGACAGTTTACTTGTACACTCTCCCTCTCTATATATATTCCATAACCTTCATATAGTTATGTATATAGTATGTATACATATAATATATGTAATTTCTATACATATATTGGTTAGCCTATATATATGTGTATAATGTATGTTCCTATTAATTGCCTATAACCTATGTATGAGCTTGTATAGGTATTATGTAGGTTGCCTAACTTGTGTAATTGGTCTAGATAGCCTAGTAGTGTTATGTGCTAGCTAGTATAGGTTGAGTGACCTAGTATAGACTAATGTAGCCTAGTGTAGACTAGTTGACCTAAATTAGACTTGGTTGACCTAGTCTGACTTCTAGGGTTGACCAAGGTTGACCAAGAGTTAACTTTGGCCTAGATTGACCTAGAATCATGTAGAATGCATAGTAGAACTTCATTTTACCATTTTAGACTTGTTGTGACTTGTTCTGTTCTGATTAGGAGCCAGACACCACTCCTCGGAATACTTTTCATATTGGACACTCAGATACCAGGCGAGTACATTCTATGTTCATTTCATATCCTGCTTAGAATTATTTCCTACAGTAGATTACTTTACTTGTACTGTCACGTTGGTCACACGGATTGGTACTATATGGATCCCTTCTTAAAATGTTATCCTTAGGGACCATCGGGTACTCTATGTTCTGTGCGTTTCACTTACATAGCGTATCACTATGCTTCATTGGTTCTTCGATCACTTGTGACATATACTCTTATGATCACAGAGTCTTCCTGGAATCCTTCTCCCATTTATGGGTCTACTATGTATCACCCTTCGGGGGCTTATCACCTTTCGGAGGCTTACCACCCTTCGGGGGCTTATCACCCTTCGGGGGCCTTACATAGTATCATAACATAACCTGATTGGATCTTTGTGTACTGATTGGGGGTACGGGGAGTAGAAATAGACATGTGACTACTATCCAAGTAGTAGTGTAGTATCAGAATCTCTTCCATAGTGTATCATCAGAATCTTCTATGCCATTTACATGTCTATATTGTACTCTGACTCACTAGTCACATGTTAGCTCTCTATTTATAGTAGATATTTTATTACAGTTTCTCTCTGTTTACATACTGCACTCCTTTCAGTACCTCTATCTTACTTTACTGCATGTTATATCTTCTAACCTGCTATGAACTGTTGAGATGTACTATACTCGCTCCTGTCCTGACTGGACCTGTTGAAAATATTACAGAGGACGAGGAGGCTTGCCTGGATACTTACTACGGGGCAGCCTTAGATGACACCTGCGAGCTGGACCCTCAGGAGGACCCAGCTCTAGCGGAGGATATCACCCCGATTGCCTAGACTAGATTAGTTAGGCTTATCTATCTTTTATGTAGTCTTGAGGCATGTTTTAGCTAGACTTTATTTGGAGTTCAGAGTTGTATATATTCTTTCATTCTGTATCTGAGACCATGTACTTCTGGATATTGCTGGGATTATCTTAGACTACTTTTCATCTATTTATTTCCTTGAGTTCTATTTCATATCGTGCTATCTCTTCCTTAGTTATGATTGAGTTTTACTGCTATGTCACCCCATTCGGGGAGTATAAACTATTAGAGATATATTGCTAGATGATTGTTGACCTAGGACAGCGTTCTACCACCGACACTATGTCATAGGATGGACGTACCCACGTCTCGTGCCCTTACTCTAGGGTGGGTCATGACAGTCCTTACCTTTGATAGGAGGGTGCACATCGGAATGAATGGAAGGAGAGTCCGCCGCTCTAGACGGAGAAGCAAGCCCCTTTCCTTTGGTCGCAATAGACTTGGAAGCTTTTGGAGCCATTGAAGACAGGAAGACGAAGAAGAGAAGAAGGTAAAAAAAAGAAAGTTTTCTCTTCAAAATAACCATATTTATAGGGTTTCTAAAAAGAGTGCCACTTCGGTTCTCGAGATCATTAAAGATAATGACGACGTTTGGAGATTTTATTCCTAGTAATTGTCGACTTTATCTCAAAAAGAGGACCCAAATCCCAAATCGATTCAAGAAAAATTAAATACAGCAGTGACAGCTGGCAGGCTCTCTGCAGCTCAAAGTGTCCCTACGGCTTAAGATTTGTTCTACGGCTCAAGATTTCCCTGCGACTCAAGAACTCTCTGGAGTTCAAAAAATTTCCTACGACTTGAAGAGTACCTGCGGCTTGACATATTTTCATGCTTCTTATTCAAAATATTCCAAATTTGCAATTTGAAAACTTTGAAGGGGGTCTTGTAGAAGCATGAAAAATAGGGGTTCATGCGGATTACAAATTATCGCATAGGTACTTTGGGCCAAACAAGTCCACATAAAGAAAGCTGCATGACTGGTTCAAAGACTATGCGGCCCGTCGACAACCAGCTGCAGAAGAAAGATAAGACGTGAGACCTGACACTTCGACCAAAAGATAAGACGTGAGACGTCGCCCAAAAGCTGGGTTCGTACGCCTTCATGCGGCCAGAAGGAGTGGCATCTAAGCCGTATGAACCCTATGCGGCTCAGACATATACGGCCCCAAAGTCTCCAAACTTCATGCAGCCAAGAGTAACTGTGATCCAAGCCGCATGAGCTTTATGCGGCCAAATACAGAATCTATATGGCTTAAATCCTCAAGCTATGTCTGGGCTAAGGAAGTCAGTGACCTAAGCGGCATGAGTATCATGTGGCCCCACATGGTCGAAAACTGAAAGATCTATGCGGCTAAAAAATTGATCCCTGCGACAGGGCACGTGGCAATCTGACCAAGTCCTAAACTGCCCAGATTTGCTGCAATAAAATCCTAACAAATTGACAGATGGCAACCAAAGAGCGCATTTTTGCGTGCCAATCAGCCACGTGATCGCAGGCCGTCTATGCGGCTCAACATACATTCTATTATAAATTGCAGGGTGCCACACCCTTGCAAAAGGCTTGCAACCTTCAAGAAGGCAATTTCTTCGAGATCTAAAGACTGCGTCAGATAGTCCACGGGGTAAGGCAGAGTTGATAGCACTTTACCAAGCCTCCACCGTCACCCCCATAATTAAAACTAAATAATTGTAGTTAGATTGTTTCTTAGGATTTCTTTTTAGGCTTTTTTTGTACAAGCGAGTTTGCAATCAATTTTAGTGTTCTGTAATAACTATCTTTGATTTTTTGTGGCAAACAACAGTATACATCTGATTGATTTTATTACACTTAGGATAGTTCAATGGTAGCCTTTTATTGATGAAATAAGGAATTTTGTCCATAGGGATTATATTCAGGAGAGGGACTATCCACCTTTGCAGTATGATACTTTACGGGTTTTGCATCCTCTTCAGCTACCCCCTCCGTGATCGGAGGTGGGGACACTGTCTTGGGCAACTTGACCACCAAGGGTTCTACTTGTGGCATGGCTTGTTTGAGGGTCTCGGATCGACACTTGGTTGTCGACTCGTCTTGGAAAGACGGATGACAATCGGCTCGACAGAAGACTTCGCGTCTTTCGATTGCTTTTGACTAGATTGGCAATCGGATCATCATCGGCTCCCCAGAGGGCCTTGCATCTTCCGGTCGCCTTTGATTTGATTTTGGTAATCGGATGACCATCGGTTCCATCTGTGTAGCTGGGGTAGGGGAACCGGGCACCTCTTTATACAAAGTTGCGACAAAGGGTACGGCTTTGCCCGATTTACGGGCCTGGAGATGAATTCTCAAGGGTTACTCTGGCCTTGTGATGGACTCCAGGTCGTCAGTTATGTGTTTCTTAGATTCTTCATACAAACACGCCTCTGAAGAATAATAAGACTCAACCTCCTTGAAGGGATCGATGTCGACGAATTCAGTCTTCACGAAGCCGTGCTTACTGACATACTTCAAGCATTGGTGGAGGGTGGATGGCACGATCATATAGTCATGTATCCACGGATGCCCCAAGAGATATTACAGGACGTATCTGCATCTATGACGTAGCAGGTAACCTCTGTCCTCAGGTCGCCGATCTGACATTTCAATCGGATCTTTCCTAAGGGATAACTACTTACCGAGTTGAAACCGCTAATTGCAGTATTGGTCGCCGCTAGTTGGTGCATAGGGATGCTGAGGACTTGAAGTAAGCTTTTTGAGATGATGCTTGTCGACGAGCCAGGATCGATGTGCATCCGATCCATCTTGATGTCGCCTATGTATCCAGTATAGTGCAAGGGGCGATCATACATTGGTTTTGATCAGCATGTCCTGTGGGCTGAATACGATGTTGGGTATTGCATCCACACAATTGCTGCCATGGAGATCTGCCGATTAGTCTTCCCTCTAGGTTTGACCTGGGATAAATAAGCGTTGGCATTCTGGAGTGCTTCGCTCAATGCGACACAAAGATCCTTGGAGAGCCTTAGGAGCTCGTATAGCGACAAATTTGCTGGCCTATTAGCCAGTTGTGCTAATATGTCAAAGTTGTAATGTCTTTCCAACCCCTGAGGTGCATCCTTACAGAGCGCCCTGTCGAAGCGTGTTTCTTTTGGCTTGGAACTGTCCGCTGGTAGAGGCTGAGATGGCCCCAAAACATCAGTGGCCGACAGCGTTACTAGCTGAGGGTCTTCAACTGAACTACCCAGAGTACGCTGGACTTGTGCCCCAGACCGGGTAACAACGGTCGCCGCTTCCTCAGCTTCAATCTGGACTTCCTGTCCTTCTTTTTGTTGGATGGAGATGACACCGCCTGGGTAACTTCGGGCACTAAGTCTGGGTGCAGCCACATGATCTCTCCTCGTGACATGGTGAGAGGCACCATGACAGTCGTCTGGTCCCGGACGGAGGGAAGATTAATAACTTCCATCGTTGCACGGGGGATAGGTGTTACCCCGTCTTGAGTATTTGTTGGAGGGAAGTCGCCGAACTGAATTGACACCATGTTTGACGCCACGGTAACCTCTTCAAACTCTAGCAACAGAGCTTTGGAGTTGATATGATTCTAGTTGTACCGCTTTAATTGAAAGCTATCATGAGTGGCATGATGAACGTAGCGGTGGAAATAGTAATATTTTGGGTCCTCCATCTCTATCGCTGGAGGCTCGTGCCTTGGTGGAGGGAGTTGGATCCTATCCCCTTGCAAAAGTATGTCGAGGATAGGCTTGACATGACTATCTTCGAATGAGTTATTTACCTTGGGCCACTGAGCTTCTGCCTACTTTTGTTCAGGGGTTTGGTCGAATCAGCTACCATGGCCTGTTTGCCTTTGTTGCCCCGATTATTGAAGGTGCCATCAGTATTGTTGTTATTGGAGATGGTACCAGGACGTTTGCTTTTGACCTTTCCATCTGGGATGTGTAATCCCAGCTGACGAGCCTTCTTTAACTTCGTCTTAGCATTCGTGGCGCTTATGATTAAGGTCGTCTAATCCCTGAATTCTACTGGCAGAATTCAATCAAGTAGCTTTCGGGATTGCCTTAGGACAATCTCATTACAGTTTCGCGGAACCGCGTCGATATAGTTCCTTATTAGCTCCCTCTCCCTGTATGACGTCCATGAGG